>VKOC01001229.1:0-11235 GCA_009364415.1 Spea multiplicata | reverse complement strand
TTTCTATATTTACTTTATTTTAATATATTTCTGAATAAATGGAGATTTTAAGTCTTTGTTCTCTTTTGGTAGTTGATTATTAGGGATTTAGTTCCCACACTGTATACCCTTATATTTTACTTATATTTACTTATATTTTTTTGGCTATTGTTTGTATGTAGTGAGCTCTAGTAAGCAGGGTTCACCATACGTTCAATACACATTTAAAACTCCCTGTAGAATCTGTTGTCCCTATAATTAAATTATAATTCTCCTCTCCAACGATACCAATAAGTTGTACTTTTTTAAGATTCATTTTTCTTTTAAACTTTAATTAGATAGAATACCAAAGACAAAGGTGCTCTTAGAGCTTATAGGGGTCAAGAACTGGTCAAGAGCTGGTTTCTATCAAACTCGATGCTTTTGCTTGATAAGATGTGTTAAGAGGCAAATGACAGAGCCTCTTAAAGAACGAAAGCAAGAAAGTCACCTCCCTAAACAGGAGAGGTAAAAGTAAATCTCACTGGTAAGATATATTCTGGATGCTGGATATAGGTTGAAAAGGGTGATTTATGTTAAAGTGTGTCCTGGAGTTCATCTTCTATGATAGACTCCCTTGATCTTGACGTACATAAATTAATTAAGGGAAAAAGTAATAGAGGAAACTACATTAGAGAGGCTCTTGCTGTGTGCATAAACAGGGATTGGCCTTCAAAGCCCCGTTATCTTTTTAATAATAAAGATAAATGACTCTGGATTAGTGGCAAATCTTTATCATGTATAGCTGTGTTTAATGATGATACTCCTGTGTCAGTCTCTATTCTGAGTAGTCCCTGGCAGGTTTTAAAGGGTGAATTTCTGTTTCATCAAAGCCCCGCACATCAATGTGATAAAACACACGCTTGGCTCTGCAGAAGAATTGTATTAACCTTTGCTTTTTCAAAGGCTTCGATTGAAAAAGGCTAACTCTGAGTGGTTTCCAATAGGAGGCACGTTACAAAAAGCATTCACAATGTAAATTATAGTTTCATTAACAAACATTAAAGCCTAATAAAAAATATGTATTCACTGACCCAAGAGTTTGCAGAAAGACTGGTCATATCAACTCTTTCATATCCCCATGCATTTTGAAAGGGCCAAACCTGAGAATTTCCCAGGTCTGGCCCCCTGGAGCTGTTCATCTCCTGCTCCTTATGGACATGTGGCCAAGGAGATAGGGCTAAACACATACAGGTGCGGGGATAGGGCTAAACACAAACAGGTGCAGGGATAGCTGCCACTAAGCTTTAAAGAGGTGGGGAGGCTGTAGGTGACACCGATTACCATTCCCACAATCACCCGCCAGAATGCCCAAAGATTAAGCACTGTGCCGGAGGTCCAGTGGCCAGCTTTGGTAATTGAGACAAATCCCAGAGAATTGTGGGCTGAGCTGTCCGTGTATAATAACTACTTAAAACAGTTAGATGTCTTCAAAGACTCTCCTTACTAATTGCACAGGGCCAGCTCAGCCCTTGTTGTAGGAGAAGCTCAATGAGATTGGACCTTTATCATTTGATATCAGGGAGGAAAAATAAACTGATACTTTTCATATGGCATTGTGATGCCAAATATCAAAGACATTGTAGCACAAGGAAAGGATTAATTAAGTAAAATAAGATTTCTTTGGATACTAGTATGTCAGTCCCATTGAAATCAACAAAATACTTTTTAGAAATCAGGTCTAAGTGACCCCCAAACTTTTGAATAATATATACAGACAGTATATGGGGTTTTTTACACCTATAAGATAAACTTAACAGAAATTCTGCATTTTCACAATCCTAATAAATCTAATTTCACAAGTCTGCTGTTCAATAGACACAGCCTAAGTGCTGAGAAATAATACCTTCTGATAAGATAAGATCACTTCATCTGGTATCTTGCCATCTAGTTATCTAAAAAATGTCTCCTTTGTTCCATTTCTAGCTACACCCGCCCCAGACTCATGTAGTGATTTCCAAAAATCTCCGAAAGCCAACCAGTTGGGTGCCATTATTCAGCGTCAGCTTCTGAGAGACACAAAGCAAGGTGTAAATGCTATCATGTTCGGATGGTGGCACTTAATTCACCTAAATATCACAAAACAGATCTGTGGGTAAATTAAAGTAAATAACAGAAGGAAAGGGAACATATGAACAAATGTATCACTGTCAGGAGAAACACTAAGATAAAATTTCAATATTATTGATTTTTTTATTAATGAATAAAAATCCTTGTATGGATTTTTATAGTTCTAGTATGGTGGACTACAGTCATGAATCTTCTCTAAATGATTTTAGTAAATAGGCTAAAACCGTTTTCTATATACATTTTAGTGTATAGATTGAATCCCTAAAAAATATTGCATATTATAAAAAAAATAAATGATTTAATATTTCTAATAATCCTGAAAAATTACTTCTAAAATATAAAACTGTCCTTCAAAAATGCATACTGTAAACTAATAAAAACTTTTAAGTTTTCAGTCCTTTTACCCTACTGAATAATTCAGATCTCCATGAACTTTATGCAAGATGTCTATCAAAAGCTTCGAGTCCGTGCTCAACAAAACCCTTCTGTACACCAGATAATAGTCTGTTTTCCAAACGAAAAGAAGCATTTGCAAAATACCTCTATTCTTAATTCCACAAAAATGCCCGGGATAATTAAATTAAATTACACCATTTTTATCTTTTGAAAAATCAGAACCGTTTCCTCTCTCTTTCGTGTTTACTTTCCTGCAGTAGCTGACATCAAAATGTTTTCTGGAATGCTTGGCCTAAATAAGTTATGCTTAACTCAATATCTAATATAAACAGCCCTGGGGAGCTTCAGCAATACAATGATAAAAGCTGGATTTCTTTTACTAGCTTGCCACACTTTAGTGATATAGTATTTCTCTAATCACCAATCTTTATGTGCCTTCCTGACCTGGAGCTCTCTGTCCAAATGACTATGTATTGGTATCAAAGGCCTGTGTCACTGAAAGAGTGAATGGCTTTCATTTTTTTCCCTTGCAAAACTTCCGGTTCTTGCCATCTGCTAAGAATTAGACCAAGTAGTAGTTTTTTTTTTCCTTTTTTTCACCGAGGCTTGGTCAATGCCCCTTCCACTGGAAGTCACATTTTCTTAAGTAGGGTCATTGTTGTCAGAGTTTTCAGGGCACTATAATTTATGTGAATTTAGGAGAGATTCCCTAAATTAGCTTAGTTTCTAAATCATGTATTTGGGGGTTTTTTTTTTAGCTTGATTTGCTTGACATAAGTTAATAACATAACTCCACAAATACTATTTTTTATTGGTAATGCATGTTATTTTTTGCAATTATCAATATAATATAAGTTGTCTCATTGCAAAATTAGAATATGAGATTTGACAACAAAGAAAAAATGTGTTACTGATGACTATTGTACACAGTAGTGTTTATCATGCGTTTTTTTTTTTTCATTTTATTATTTTTGTTCCAAGATGCTGGTAAGAGTTCAAGACATGCTCTTATATAGAGCATGGCCAAACATCAAATGCCCACATCTATCTTTGGACCGGTTTAAAGGAGAAGCAGTTGAAGACTGTATAGGTTTTATGATGTTTTTTATGATGTTTTACATTACTGAAGAAGCACATTCTAAGTGTACTGCTTTCAACCTCATCATGCATGAAATATCGGTGAAATAACACCACATACACCGCTCATCTTCACATTAAGGAACTTTGCATGATATTTTGTTCTAAACATAAAAGATTGAAGCCCTACATTGGAAGTATCTGTTAAAGCCTTGTCTGTTGTAGGACTCTTATCTCTGAGGCTTACAGGGTTTGAATCCATTTAACGAGGTAACTGAGAGTATATTTTCACTTAGCAGAAGATCCAATAAAAACTTAAAACAACAAATAATCTCACCCAATATTATAAAGACGACTCTGCTACTTGAGGAATGCAAAGTATGAGTGTATGTTTCCTGTGCGTCTTGGTTATTATCTGGTCCTCTTTGCTCAAACGAAACCCCCTGGAGAATTAAATTGAAGTCAATATTTCACTTCATATTTTTTTTTTCCGAGAAAACCCATTGAAATTCAAAACATTATTCTAAGTAGAACCTGTTATCTAGAAATATCACGTATGCAAAGAATAAAATGTTTATGGTATCTTTATTATTAAAATAATACCTAAGCTGTCTATGTGTAGATGTTTTCCATAACCACGGCATTAACCAGAATCACCTTTCTCTAATAGTGCTACAACATTCTGTCTCCAATCTTGATTTTTTTAGGTCTGTTACCAAGAATCAGATGTTAATCAAAATGCATTTCTGAATATGTGGGAAATAGGTAACTGAACGTTTCATTTCACTGTTTTTATAATATCACTAAACTGTAACTTAGTTAATATTGCTGTACAGCACAAAAAGAAAACATATATAAAAACACCTAAAACAGTTGACCTCATCTTTGCTACTACACAGCGTACAGAGTGGGTTATTCTAACTAGCCGTCAGAGCTTGCAATATGTGGTGATTTGCAAGTGAAAAAGGTAGATTTGGTGTATGTGGTAGATTTGGTAATATGTGATGTAGATTGTAATATGTGTGATGTAGATTTGGTGTATGTGGTGTAGATTTGCATGTGTGTAGATTTGGTAATATGTGATGTAGATTTGGTATGTGGTGGATTTGGTGTATGTGGTGTAGATTTGCAATATGTGTGATGTAGATTTGGTGTATGTGGTGTAGATTTGGTATGTGGTGTAGATTTGCAATATGTGATGGGATTTGTATGTGGTGATTTGCGTATGTGTGGTGTAGATTTGGTGTATGTGTGGTGATTGGTGTATGTGTGGTGTAGATTTGCAGTGATTGGTGTGGTGTAGATTTGGTGTATGGTGTAGATTTGGTGTATGTGGTGGATTTGCAATATGTGATGATTTGTGTATGTGTGGTGTAGATTGGTGTATGTGTGGTGTAGATTTGGTAATATGTGTGGTGATTGTAATATGTGTGGTGTAGATTTGGTAATATGTGATGATTTGGTATGTGGTATTTGTATGTGTATAGATTTGGTAATATGTGTGATGTAGATTTGGTGTATGTGGTGTAGATTTATGTATGTGGTAGATTTGGTAATATGTGATGTAGATTTGTTGTATGTGGTGTAGATTTGGTGTATGTGGTAGATTGGTAATATGTGTGATGTAGATTTGGTGTATGTGGTAGATTGTATGGTAGATTTGGTGTATGTGGTAGATTTGCATGTGGTAGATTTGGTGTATGTGGTAGATTTGGTATTATGTGATGTAGATTTGCACATGTGTGGTGTAGATTTGGTGTATGTGGTGTAGATTGGTAATATGGTGTAGATTTGTGTATGGTAGATTGGTAATATGTGTGATGTAGATTTGGTAATATGTGTGATGTAGATTTGGTGTATGTGGTGATTTGTATGTGGTGTGATTTGGTAATATGTGTGATGTAGATTTGGTGTATGTGATTTGGTGTATGTGTAGATTTGGTAATATGTGATGTAGATTTGGTGTATGTGGTAGATTTGTATGTGGTGTAGATTTGGTATGTGGTGTAGATTTGCAATATGTGTGATGTAGATTTGGTGTATGTGGTGTAGATTTGGTGTATGTGGTGTAGATTTGGTAATATGTGTGATGTAGATTTGGTGTATATGTGGTGATTTGGTAATATGTGTGGTGTGATTTGGTGTATGTGTGGTGTAGATTTGGTGTATGTGTGGTGTAGATTGTGTATGTGGTGATTGGTAATATGTGTGATGTAGATTTGTGTATGTGTGGTGTAGATTTGGTGTATGTGGTGTAGATTTGGTATGTGTGGTGTAGATTTGGTAATATGTGTGATGTAGATTTGGTGTATGTGTGTAGATTTGGTAATATGTGTGGTAGATTTGGTGTATGTGGTGTAGATTTGCAATATGTGTGATGTAGATTGTGTATGTGTAGATTTGGTAATATGTGTGGTGTAGATTTGCGTATGTGTGGTAGATTTGGTGTATGTGTGGTGTAGATTTGGTGTATGTGTGGTGTAGATTTGAGTGGGTATGCATTCTGACATTGTGTCCATCTTTTCTCCTCTCTCATTTTTTTGTGTTTGCTGATGATTATTCTTTTTCTGGTGTTGTTTGCTGCGGAGGCAAAGCATGAACTGTCACTTTTAGAAGTAAAGGTAAACTAGAGAAGTCCCAGAGTTATACAAATATTTCATGAATCACCTGAAACAGATCAGCCTAACTGTTCATATAAAATAGTGATTCTGTCACTGCGGCTATGAAAACATATATTTAGAATAATGCATGAGAAGTTTAACCCATGAAAACGTTTTTTGATCAATCATCTTTTTAACTTTTTTATAATTACATAAATACAACAATTTCTAAGCAATACTCTTGCCTTTCTTAGTTTTATTAATACTCTACTCAGTAACTAATTCTATTTTTGACTTAATAAACCTCATATGACAGTCTTTTGAACCAACTTTATCATGTTCAGAATAGATTTACTAGTTTACTTTATGTATTTTGTGGACTGAAATGTTGTCATCTATTTCATTACGCAATACAGTGATGTTCCACAAGGCAAACAATAAAAGATTAAATTATTATTTTGGGGCTATCCTAAATAAAATAAATACAATTTTAGAAATGTTAGAAAAGGGATTACAACCCCGCTGACTGACTGCTTTAGTAATAAGACCACATTTCAAATGTTTTATATACATAACTATCATGTCATTGAACGACTCAACGACTTTCTGCTTGGATGCCATGACTTGTCTAATTCCCTTAAAGAAAAACTTTGTGTTCTGAACATGAGCGATGTTTGCTATTATCCTCAGATTGCAAATGTAAGAAAGAAAGAGTCCCAGTTACAGGAAATTCATCTGTGCAACGTCACATGGGAAGTGACAGCCAGGAAACCTGTATATCACCAAACCTGTAAGATCAGGAAAAGCAACATCATTCAGTTACTTTTTCTTTTTCTACTTACATAGTAAAGTTCAATATTTCTAAAATATCCCATATCGCACTGACCCACATAAAGACCCCTTAAGTTTATGTTAAACATTAACGTTAAGAGAAAAATAATTTTTCACAATTCCAGGGGCTTTCAGTTTAATTAATACCCAGAGATGCCCTTTCTCGCCAAAAAAAGGTAGTGCGTTCCTGAACTGAAAAGAATGACCGTAGTCTCATATACAGTATTAGTATTATATATGTTAGGTATACCAGTTCTCAAACCACTTCATGTTCCTTACTTTATTTTTGTAATGTTTACATGTTTATTTATCCCATACACAGAAATCATTAACAGGTGCTTGTAGTTCTGATTTCCTTATCCTTAATCTTGGTCCTGAGGACTCTCGCAGCTGAATGCATTTTCATGATCTCCTTATGTGAAAGGCGATTGATAAGTCCATGGTCCATGGGAATCCACCTGCTCTCCCGTGAGGAGATGCTGACAGGCTATCTTTGATCATCAAGGCACAGTTTGATAACTAATAATTGTGGGTGATCTGGTACTGCTAATAAGATTACTCAATGGGAAAAACATCCCTGGCTTGATGTAGGTACCTCATCTTATACCAAATAATCTATCTATCTATCTATCTATCTATCTATCATTTATTCTCATGTAGCTCAATACATTTCAGGATCAGAAACCCATCTACAGTGATGAATATAGAAATTGTTGATAAAGGTTTGTTTTAGACAATTTAAATATTAATATAATTAATAGTCAATAATATTTCGTTTCAAACATTTATAGTTCTCTCAAAGTATACAAAGAGACAGGGAGATCGCTGCAAGCATTGTGTGAGCTGACACGGCAGATTGCAGCAACACGAGAAGAGGAAGAAACGGTTATCACCCTAAAAAACATACGTGTCCAGTGCACTGTGCCCTTGCAGAGGGAAAATAGATCCCTGCGGTCTCCATATAGGATCTATTGTTAAGATACACCGCTTTCTTCTAGAGAGCAATGCAAAAAAAATGCATATAAAAAAAATAAAATAAGACATACCGCCTAATTCCCCTTGCCTAAAAAAATGAAAAATACTGCATATTCTAATTTTGGCCCCATAGCTTCCCCAAAACATACCAAACCTATGCATGTGTGGCATTGCTGTAGTCATGAGATGTTTCTAAACACAAATTGGTGGTGGGGTTTTCTGTAGCTAGAGATACGCAGGCAAGAAAATCCAAAGCAGCGTGCCAAAGTGTATTTGATGCAGATTGTATTTACGACTAACTTCGTGAGGTTGGTGGAGAAATAGATGCACAGAATTTGTCAAAATGGCCATAGTGCAATACCTCGTTTAGTCTACATTTCAGAAACAAATAGTTTTATGCAGCGGGTTTGAAATATGTGGACGCCATTGAAGTTAAAGACTCAAAATAACAAACTTGAAAATATATCAGTTTTAATTTGCATATGAGGTGAATAAACTCAGGGTAGGCGTATCCTGCTGTGTTTTTTTAATGGTTTGAATATAGTTTAAAATGAAAGCCCTGCAATACAATACATCATTTGCGTGGGTACACTAATTAAGAATGAGGGGAAAAGGTTGAAAGTGGACAACATTGAAAATTCTGTAGTCCACAAATGTATAAATGCCTTTATCCTGAAGGGGTTAAAAAGCAACAATCAAACATAGTGCTATTTTTCCAAAAAAAGCATGAACTTGTCAAATTTAAAATGTTGATATCAGTATTAGAAGTATGCCTTTAAAGTTCATCTTTTTTTGGACTCTTCTATGATGTCATCTTTTGACCTCACCCTCTCCACAACCACGCCCAGCGTGCTGTGTGTACATGGCAAAACATCAAGTTCTTTCTGGAGATAAATCTCTGAGGTCAAAAGAGTTGTCTTATGTAACATCGAGCAGATGCACTACACCAGGGCAAACACACAAACATAAATGCATGCATGCTCACAAACACATTTTCCCTCCTCACACACATACACATCCATGCTCACAAACACACATACACATACAGTACATGCTCACACACAAACACACACATATACATGCATGCATGTTCATACCCACATACATTTATCCTTTTTTCCCTACCCTTTTCCTTCTGCCTTCCTACCCCTCTCCTTCCTTCCTTTACTCACCCCCTTTGCTAAGCAGCAGATTTGTTTGGCTGTTCGCATTCTATCTGAGCCTCAAATTAACCACAGGGTCACATACAGCAAGATCACGTGACCACGCGGCTAAACACGAGGCTACATGCACAGCGTATGAGCAGCCAACAAAATCTGTTCCTGCCTCCCCAACCGGCCCATAGCCCAGAATGGAGACTCTGAGGCTAAAGTATCCTCTAGACCCAGAGTCTCCCTTCAGGGCTATGAAGTTGAGATTCAGGACTCCAGTCCCATTGGCCCCTCCCCCTAATGATGCCTCTGGCCAGCAGACAAGAAAATGAGACTGTTGGCTATTTTTTTTTTTTTTAAGTTGAAAAATGTCATACTTTAAGGAGCCCATCTGTGCCATAAAAAGGGCCTTCACACCCATTTACTATGTTATAGATTTTTTTTGTATCGTTTATGCCAAAATGGGGCACCGGCCTTTAAGAAGTTAAAAACACAAAAATATTTTGCTATACAAAAAAACAGTTAGCTAGGAAAAGTCAAACAAAAATATTTTTAAGAGTGTGAGAATTGAGAGGTTTTCTGGTGTCCCCTACTATTCAGCAACAGCAACGATCTTCCTTGGTTATAGTAAAAAAAAAACCAAAAAAACATCTGTTCAATGAAATTATTGACTTGATCTCTGGATTTTTTTTTACACCGTTTATAACAGGCCTGACCCAATGAACTTAATTTGTTGATGTGTTTCTCGCCATGTCTTAGTTGGTCGCGTCTCATGTTTCTTTCTACTGTGCTGTTTTCTTGCCAACAGCAGGTCCCGGAGCATCAGCGTATCAGCAAATTTCAACTCTACCAGGCTCAGATGGATACAGTTGGCATGACGGGATTAGACAAACATCGGCATGTTTCCAGAGCTCAGTCTTCCCCTGCTGCTTCTACGTTACCTCACCCCGCTTCAGACCAGCCCGTCGAGCATGTCTATAAGACTGGTAGGACTCCCTAAAGACCTCTTTTAATAGGCAGGATAAATTCACTGTTCATGTAGGATCAACTGATTTAAATGCCTAGAATACCTCCAGTAGCTGAACATTCATTTTACCCTCGCTTTGACTGAATGTTTTGAGACTATGTCGGCATCGTGACAGCCGCTGTGGATGATAAATCATAATTGGTACATTCGCAAACTCATAAATTACCGCTATCATTGAAGGGCTCTGCCAAAATGTTAACAGGTGCACTTGTGGGTATTTATAGTTGTTTCTTGATGGCTTCTCCTTCCCACAGTTCTTTATCTTTGTTTCATTCTACATTTCTTACTGTGTATATAAAAACAAATACACAAAATAGCTAAAAAAAGGTTTTTCGAGTAATCACAACAAACATTTGAATGAATCCAATTCTCCATGTCAGTACAATATAAAACAAGAACTAAACAATTAAGGGATTTTCAGGATTTTTTTTATCTGTCTACTCCAGTTTGCCTCTTGTATAAAGGTGTAATTGTTTATAGCCATGGAAGATTTAAAAAAATGTAATTTTTCTGCTTATTTTTGTGATCTCTGTTTGTTAAAGGGACATTTATGCAGAAATGAGTCTTAGCTAAATACCCAAAACAGAAAAAAACGTACTTACTTACATTATATGTATGCCCTGTACTAAGTAAATACACTTTCTAAACCTCGATTTTCTTGCTATTTGTTAAGCTCAATGTTCATGTCATCTTTCAGTGCCTCATAAAGTGCAAGGAGTTTTCGTCCAGGACTGAGCCTTATTTTTATTGGTTAGCATGTAAAGCCGGAATGGGAAATGTAAATAAAATAGTAGAATTTCAAACTTTTGTCTTTGTTGAGAAATTATTTACAAAAACACACTAACAATCATCTATGTTTGTTTTTAAATATAATTTTATACATACATGCTAATTTTCTTAAAAGGTCTGTAGCGTTACGCGATTTGAATTCTTGACTCAAAGTATTCAAAAATTTTTCATTATAAATGTTTTGAAGACAATTCTGTGTTTTCCCCTAAGCACTTCTGTTAGAACCACAAAGAAGAACATTAAAAGTACAGTGTTTGTTCGAAATATCTTAACCCCTGAATGACAAAGGCCGTATATGTAC
>VKOC01001227.1:0-106049 GCA_009364415.1 Spea multiplicata | reverse complement strand
GCCCAGACGGCAGCGAGCCGGTTATATAACGGCCGACACCGTCTCTTCAGGCCGGCCGGTTGCCCGAGCCGTGATGTTCGTTGATAGTAAAATCAATGGGGAATTGATTCTGAGGATTAATCCTTGGAGACCGTTGCTCGGAGCAGGCATCCTCGTTGAATAAAGTGCTCTCCTAAGCGTCTAATGCATTAAGTGTATACCGCATTAACTTTTTGGAGGCCCGAAGAGGTCAAAAACACATGTAAATCGATATTCCGCTGTCCTCGCCGGCTGTACAGGAGTTAATATATTTGGTACATAAAATGTATTTTTTATTTTTTTTATCCCCCCCCCCAGCTTTATTTTAGAACTAGCAATTACACCCCTTTCCTCATAAATCCATTAAAGATTTAAATGTATAAATCAGTCTATTTTTCCCCTCCTACCAAATAACACTAGGTATCAATTTAATAATAAGTATGGAAGTAGCGACTGCATTGCTTGGATGTAAATTGATTTACATGTCAAGACTGGCAGTTTAGCAGCTGGGCTATTATTCCGCGATCGGTCAATTTACTTGAGAAAAACCTACTATGGAGTCCTACTGACCTGCCTGACAATATAGCCCCCATTTCTATTCCTGTAATTAGGCTTGCTGCTAACTCTGAATATTTTTAATTAAAATATTTTGGTCAATGTGTTGCACCAAATTAGGCTTTTCAGTGCCGATTTTAATTCTCGGGAGAGCGTGATCAGAATTTCCAATGAGCAGCGCAGCTCATTGTCAGGTTAACAGGTTGTATGCCTCTCTAAAAATGTTCATCGCTCTCTTTATAACCGGGTGTTTGCTGTCGATGAAATCTTTTTTAATTTGTTTTTTTTGGGGGTTTTGTTCCTACCCTTATTCAAACGGCATAAATCAAAATTTTTGTTTACTTATCAAACAATTCTGCAATAAACTGCGTTCCGTATTGAAGATCTATAGAACCCGAACACGATCTGAAGTCACGCTTAATAGCGGCGCGCTGACGCTAATTAACTCCTTGCTGAGCGGCGCGTAAGTACACACACGTTGGCAGCTAAGGCCTTTGAGAATGGCGCGCCGGTAACGTTTGAGTTTTGGGTATTGTCCTGGAAATGTCGGAAGCAGATCATGAAATAAGCGTCTGCTTTTTTATAAGACGCCCTCTCACCCGTTGACATTTTTCTTTAACCCTGTCAGTGCCGTATTGGGAGCTTCCTCCACTAATTGCACTGAATGTACGCACCATGGTTCTCCATTTCAATATTCTTTGTAATTAACATGCCCATAATTTATCAGAAGATCAGTGTAAACAAGCTGTCTACGCGATTCTGATGTGTATCATTCCTACATTGCTTTTATATAGTAACGTACCTGATTCTATGCGATCTAGATAATGCACCTACGTCGTCGGGTTAACGCTGCAGACAGCAGACATAAGCACGTGGCAGTGAAAGGAAATATCCAAATACTGTCAGGTACCTAATAATACCAATATATTATTAAATTGCCATCGGTTTATGGCACTCGCCGTGGCCGTCGGGACCGGCGGAACCTGCGCTGTAGTTTTACTTTGTGCTCCTCTTGGTGGTTGTATACATTATAATGTGTACATGCCGGAAAGTCAGAACAATCAAACTGTACCATATGTCGGATATAGAATTTATTTTCTAACATTTCTGCCCCCCCCCCTTTTGTTTTTGAATAAGGAGGCCATAATGCTGCGTTCCAAGCAACGGTTTGAGTCGAGCGACAAAGGCTTGATCCTTTAAAGAATGTGCTTTAGGTCTCTACCCCGTCTTGCTCTGACCTTTGTATTGAATCAGTATGTTACATGAGATTGGCTCGTGACAATGGTCCGCCATTCTGTATGCTGCTCACTAATCAGAAGACTCCGCCAATAGCTAGCGGTAACTTAACAAAGCATGCTTGGGTTTTGCCGTCTGCTAGAGATGGCGTTTTATGATCACAGCTATTGCTTATGAAATGTTGGACCAGGTACTGTGAATATTTGCATGTATAACAAGTGTGACATTTCATAGTAACGTTACCTTCATGATGGATCATATAAAATATGTGCGCATCTACTGTAGGTATATGTCCATATGAGTTTTGTACTGCTTATGACCTGTACATCCATTGTATGGCACTGCAGAATATGTTGGCGCTATATTATTATTATTATCATCTTTTATTTATATAGCGCCAACAATTTACGCAGCGCTTAATACAATACATACATTTGAGGGGTGTGACAAGACAAGAATTGACAGACTAAGACACACCGATACATTAGGTGCAATATAAATGAATAAATATTATTATTATACAGGGGTCCTCTTTTTTTCCTCCATTTTTAAGGTTGACAGTAAGATATGTAGCATAAACGTCTTGGTGCCAGAAATGTTCTGTATAAAAATAAAAATCTGTGTGTGTGTGTATGAGCGTGTCTGAATGTGTATATGTATGAGTCTGTGTGTGATACACATATATATATATATATACACACATATACACACACACACACACACACAAATTGTGAATGTGATTAACATTTCGCTGCCTGGTTCCCGTTTTGTTTCCTGGCCATTTGCTGAAGCCTGTCAATCTCTCTGCTGCTGTAGGTACGACGATATCCTTGTTAATGGCCTCCCGGACTGGCGACAGCCTGTGTTCTATTACAGGCGGGTGAGGAAGATGAGCAATGCAGAGCTAGCATTACTTCTGTTCATTATACTCACAGTGGGCCATTATGCCGTGATTTGGTCCATCTACCTGGAGAAGCAGCTGGTGAGTATTCAGAAGAAATAGAAATCTGAAAAAGAAATCATTATTTCTAGCTGTCATTTTGTTTTAATGCATTGTAGGAAATATAGAATGGATTTTTGTTTTAAAAACCTGTAAATATATGTTGGTGTCCTGTAGCTCTATGTTACAGGAAATAAAATCCTTGGGTGCATGTTTTGCGTTGAAGGATATGCACTTTATTTGTAGTAAAGAACTTGGGTCCCTGGTTTAGTTATATATACACAAAATCAGTAATAGCGAAAAGTATAAGGAAAGAAAAAAACACATTTCTAAAACTGAAATTTAAAATAATCAAATTAAAAAAGTCACTCAATATCCTATGAGCTATATGTATGCTCATGCGTGTGAAAAATATTATATATAATATATATATATATATATATATATATATAATGTGTGTGTGTTGTGGGACTTCCTGAGGACAGAGTCTTCAATGTGGTGAACATACTATCAGGCGTTAACTCCGTTGTTGACTTCTGATCACTCTGGTAGCAGTAGCCGGTCAGTATGGATATTCCATTAATTAGACATTAAGCCTATGATGCATTACTCCGACGCACTTGTCAGGAGTTGTAACGGTGTTGCACACGAATATCCCTCCATACTCCTAAATCTTAAATGGTTAAAGACACACTTGTTTTTTGGAGGGGCAGTTAGAGGCAGGGACAGGAAGAAGTTGATCCACACCCTCCAGTGAAACATTCAGTAGGCACCGTATTCTCTCCTAGTTCCATCAAAACCAAAGGTCTGCTGGATGTTTTATACACACGTGGCAGGGCATGCCCGTTCCTTTAATTGACATGCCCGTTCCTTTAATTGACATGCCCGTTCCTTTAATTGACATGCCCGTTCCTTTAATTGACATGCCCGTTTCTTTAATTGACATGCCCGTTCCTTTAACTGCCACATTTGCCATTTGTTGCTCTTCCACTTGCGTCCCCCTCCACTTTGTGTTCTCTCCGAATTCCTCTTAAGAGCTTTTATGGCTTTAATTCTCAGCACTTTGTTAACGCTTAATGATATACTTTGGAGTGTGTGGCTGTTTTTTGAATCAATAGACAAATATCCTGCGCAGGCTGCACACCAACATCGGTTACAACGGCTTACCAAGCGAATGTTTTCTCAGTGGCCCCAAAGTGTTTGAGATCCCAGTTCTCGGTGTAAAGGTGTGCACCACTTTAACGTATTTCACCATCGAGACACTCGTACGGCAATCCATCAAAAAAAACACATCTTCACATCATAAAGTAACCTGATTATTAAAGATAATAACATAATAATAATAATGTAGTTTTTGACAAAGTTTGAATCGGGGGGGGGACCCTGTATTTTTCTAAAATAGTTGTATTAACGCGTTTCCACTTCAAGATGGTCTTCCAATATTAATGATTCAAGGTTCTCCAGTGAAGATGGATTATAGGTTAGGACATTCTGGTAATTACTTAAATTTGGATTTTTTTAAATCTTATTTTAAATGCGTTACGCCCAGCAAGAATTTTTGTCACTAATATCAAATTAAAAATACATTTTTCAAGATATTTTGCTTTTTTTTTGTTAGGCAGCTACGTATTGGCCATTTGTGTTCTACTTCTTATGTTAGTCCTGCCTTTTTCTGAAATACTTGATTGATTTCTTTGTATTTGTTCTTTTGTGTTCAGTTAAAATTTGCTGCGCTTTTAACCCCTTAAGGACAATGGGCGGTCCCTAAACCCTTTGAAAACAATGCATTTTAAGTCCATACATGTACAGGCTTTGTCCTTAAGGGGTTAAGTATCTTCAAATAATTCTGCCGACAAAATGTCACCATATTTCTTGTTATTCTGAATAATTGGTTTAAATGTCGCTGTTTGTGTGTATTGAGGTAATTTAAGCTAAAAGTGATAGATTGCTGATAATGTGATTTAAGGATGAACTTCTTAGCAAGAAGAAGAAAGAGAAGAGGAAAAAAGCCGGAGGCAAAACGATAGACGAAGGAAAATCCGGTCTCCTGGAGAAAAATGAAAGGTAAAATTTAGAGCAAGTCTGGCCTGTTCCATGTTTTACTTTTCGCTACTGATGGTGTAATACAGAATTAAACAATTTACTTTTGCGCCAGAAATGAGCGATATGTTAAAGACCATTTTATTTTAGGGGTGCTGAAGCTGACTCAGTGCCGTATTATCTCAAAGCATCTTCGGACCAACAGTTTCACCCCAACCCCAGCGCGCTCCTGCTCCAAGAGTAGCTTGAATGACCCCATATAAAGCACACTTAAATAAGAGACATTTCTTTAGACATATTACTGGTTGATCTATGCATAATGCAGGGCCAGCTCATCCGTTACTGCAGGCAAAGTAGCCAAGCATGTCCCTTTCATAATGCATTGTGAATTCAGACAATTGGAACTACCATTCTTCTGCCAACTCCCACTTAAAGTGAATATACTCAAAAGTGATATATTTGAGCATTTCTACCTTTTATTTCAGCATTTCTGTTAGGTTGAAGCATTGTAAGTTGTGCTATTTACAGGCACAGCAACAGGAATGGAAAAATACACTTCTAAACAAAAAAATAGTTTAAACAAGTGATTACTTTGTTCTCAAAGTTGATATGAAAGCTCTATTGCTCGCACATAAATCTATGATAGGTAATGGCATTCAGAATCCTGAAAGATAAAACCATTTTTCCTATTGACTTTTTGAGAGAATTAAAGCATTTTTAAATAGTTCACCCAGCAGGAGCAGGAACTGGATCAATGCGAAAGGGAGATCAGAGGCAGGTCTGCCTGTTTTCTATTCTTGTGACATCAGTGAGTAATGCTCCACTGAACTGTCGATGACATTAATGTTTTTCCCTTTTCCCCTCTTTTTTTTTTTTTTTTTTTTTTTTTTTTTAAGATATTGGCTTTTTTCAGCTTTCCGTACTATTTATTTAAGATTGATTTTTTTATACTATCCAATATTTTTAGTTGTTTTTTAAGAAACCAGCACTGGTGTTTTAATTTCCAGCCTCTACTACCCTTTGTAGATGTTGGTTGAAGAGGGCCTGGCATGGTTTAAATTTCTCCAGCCCAATTTTCATGTTATAAACGCATGTTGGACTCCTTTTGCATGGAGTGCGTTCTTTAGTAACCGCCTCGTATAACTCCTCCCCCAGCTGCCGCTACTGAAGACAGGAAGCATTCATCAGTACACTTCTTGCACATGCCCAGTAGCACTTCCATTCTAGTGAGAGTATCAGCAGCCAATCATAGATGCTAGCTGAACACCTATGTTTTGCTAGCGCACACATGATTGGCTGCTGCTACTCCCACTGACTAAAATAGGAGTGCTACAGAGCATGTGCAGGAAATATGCTTCCTCCATACACTTCCTGCTGTTTGCACGTGGGTCTAAAACCCAAGTGGGAAGACACTGCGGTCTACATGTGCACGTTAATGTATATGATACCTGTGAGATCCCGTTAAGTTATCATGGTGTCCTCCTTGCAAATACATGAAGTGAGGGTTCTGCAGAATTTCCTCACAATTGGTGAAGTTGCTTAGAGGATAGTGTAAAGTATTCCTCGCAACCTGCAGGTAATGTATGGCCGTTGGCCTACGTAAAGATGAAAGTCTCTGCTACAACATACAGTGCCTCATAAATGTACCTTCCCTTGGAACATACGTGTTTGTCATTTGTCAAGTTAATTACTAGCTGTTATGTGTAGGTGATATTTCTACTCCGTTACCTTCCAGAGTCAGTGAAAAACCCCAGTGGATGGACTTGCTCCCTTTCAAGCTCGGGATCTGGTTTTATCACTCGGTCAGATCGCTGCCCCAGCTGCTCCAGGTCGGTACTAGATTTGGCTTGAAGGCCAGCATTTGCTTTTGCTTTCTAATCACGTTATTGAACATGTGCTTTTTATTGCTTGGAAGTGGTCGGTCACTAATACTCGGCACTTTAATATTTAAACATGTGTGTTTAATAGCGCTGAACTTCGCTTTTGTGTTCCCTCATAACATTTATTTAAAAATCAAGTATTTGGTCTTTATCAGGAGGGATTTTTTCAGCCATCGTATTAAAATCTCTTACTTAATTTACATGTATTTAATTACTCGACACATGTTCGCAATTGACCTTTTTGAAAAGGTGTTTCCCCAGTGTTATAATAACAAGCTGGCTGCATTAAGGTTCCAGTGCGTGGCTGCTAATAGATTAATGACACCCCAGCAATGGTTGTTGAGTTAAAGTGGTTCTCTTGCCTGCTGGATATTTGTATTAATTAGTTTACCTTCAGCAGTTAAATATACTTTGTGGTTTGTTCAGCGAAGCCTGTGCTCTTGGATAGAGGGTGAGACTGTCACGTTAATTCAGTTTACAGTGGGCCCTGAGTTCCGGGAATTCCGTGGTGAATTCAATTTGCCATCAGTTTAAGAACTTGCTAAAGCACTTTTTTTTTTTTTTTTTTTTTACCAGGGTCGGAGGTTTTGGGATACCTCCGCCAAGTGGGAGCCAAGCTTGACCTTTAAAATTGAATCGCCCAAGTGGAAAAGCTTGAGCTCAGTGAAGTTGTTGGGTCAAATCCCAATAAATAACCCTCCTTATGTTCTTGTAGAAGTTTTAGACATTCAGTTGTGGTCAAAAGTTTGCGTAACTTGGAGAATTGGTAATATATGTACCGTTTTTAAAGAAAACATGAGCGAGCAGGCCAATTACATTTCTTTTATTTAATATGGGATTCATATTCAACTGTAGGTTATAGCAGAATGGCACAATCATAAAAACAAAACATGGCAACAAAGAACAAAACAGAATGACCCCTGTTCAAAAGTCTGCATACCCTTAATGCTGTGTATTGCCCCCTTTAGCATCAATGATAGTGTGCAGTCTTTTGTTATAGTTGTCTATGAGGCTCCAAATTCTTACAGGTGTTATAGGTGCCCATTCGTCACAGCAAAATGCCTCCTCTCATGCAAAGTCTTGGTACGTCTAGCTTGAACCGCATGTTTAAGGTCTCCCCAGAGTGGCACTACGATACTAAGGTCAGGAGACTGATGGCCACTCGTGAACCCTTCACTTTTTTCTGCTGCAACCACTGGAGGGTCAACTTGGCCTCGTGCTTAGGGTCATTGTGATATTGAAAAGTCCAAGAGCGTCCCATGCGCTGCTTTCATGCAGGAGAATGCAGAATGGTCTGCCAGTATTTTCTGATAACATGCTGCACTCGTCTTGCCATCAATTTTCACAAGATTCCCAAAACATCAGTGAGCCACCACCATGCTTCACGGGGGGGGGGGGGTGGTATTCTTTTAGTTATAGGCCTTGTTGACCCCTCTCCAAACATAGCGCTTGGTCTACCTGACCTTGGCTTGGTATCAAGAGATCCCCAAATTTTCCACTTCTTAATAAGTGATTGAACAGCACTGATTGGCATTTCCAAGGTTTTATAAAGTCCCATTACCGTGTTACCAAGGTCTGTTAATAGTTCTTTTCTACTCCCCATGGCTCAGTATCTGGCCTGCTCAGTGCATCCGCGTGAGAGCCAACAAACCCATTGACTATTTATACAAGGTCACAAACTGCAATTTAAAAAGCCACAGGCGTGGGAAATGCACCTTTAATTGACATTGTAACCTGTCTGTGTCACCTTGTCTGTGTGTAGCAAGGCCAAACGTTCAAGGGTATGTAAACTTTTGATCAGGGCCATTTGGGGGATATCCGTTGTTATGATTTAAAAAGGAGCCAAATAACTATATGATAATAAATGGCTTCATATGTTCACTATCCTAAGAGGGTTTAAAAAAAAAATTGCATGATCAGTGATATTTTTAAAATCAACATTTCACAAGTTCTGCCAGGGTATGCAAACTTTCAAGCACAGCTGTATAAGACGTACTGTTTCGCCAAAATTGTCCTGTAAATGCTGCTGTCGCTAGATTATTCTTCATCCTTCACCATCCTCTTTATTTGACCTTTTGGAAATTTCAGTACATTTTTGCCTCCTCCGAAAGGTTCAAAACTATTAAAGCGGGCAGACATTTGTGCAGATCAAAAGTAAAATTCATTCAAGACTGGTGAAAGTTGCAAGCTAAAAGTGATCGGCCCTTAAGTGCTACTCGAGGAAAAATGTTCCCCGAGATCTGAAATCTAAATCACAGCTGGGGGCCAAATTATTGCTTAAAAAATATCGTTTTACCTTCCAAGAAGAGCCACGTAGCTTTCATTGGAATGTTCCAAAGCTGTTATACAGCCATTTGCCATTTAGAAGCTTGTTATTGTAGCTTGTAAGATGCTGGTCCTTTTTTGTCGCACCCTTTTCAGAAACCCACAATTAAAATCTTGGGCTCCAAATGCGACGTGGAAACGAAAAAAAAAGTGTTTTACTTCTTGGGTGGCTCCGTACCTCCATCTAAAAATGAGAAAGGGACTTTGTCAACCTTGCATTGTATGATGAAGAGTTCTAATTGCCTACAAAAGTGGCATTTCTTTTGTGCCCTCCCATGAGAAGAGTGCATGCTACGGCGTTGGTCCTACTGCAAAGAGATAGGATGGACGGTTTGGAGCGACACTATTCTTTCCAAATTATTTCTCACCCATAGCTTTTCGGACACAATTATTTGACGTATTCATGCAAATATATCAGTCCGGATTTTCATATGCCACGTGACTACTTGGAGCAGCTTTGCAGATAACATCCGGGGCTTCATTGATTCCCGTCAAATAGTTTCATAATGCGTATCATGTATCTCTATTTTGTTATATATCTCAAGGATGCTAAATCCTTGCTTGAGACGGGTGCTATATCCTAACCAGGAAAATAAATATAAAATACTCATTCCTGACATGAATATTTACAGTTTACTGAAAAGCTGACTTTTTTGTTATCTTTAATGCTATACCTATTACGTATTTATTTGTTGATATGTATAACTGATTTCATTTGCAGTGTTGCTTACGTATTTTTTAATCGCATTTTATAGGACGCTAAAGATTTTTACGCAGAGTACAAAGCGAAAAAAATTAAAGAAAAAGAAGAAGCGGAAGCCCAGGCTCAACTGGAAAACATTTTGAGTGAGTTCATTAACCTATTTCTTCCAAAGTCTGTATGTTTGACTCGCTGACAGAGTATAGCAATTGGTTAAGAACTAATGCCATGACCAGTGCAAAAGAGGAGGCTCTTCCAGTGAGCCTGTGAGTTTTTTGCATTGGCATAACACACGGTTAACACGGTAGAAGTATTAGTACATCCCTTACCTGTGTGTGTCATTAACCCCTTAATGACAAAGCCTGTATATGTACGGGCTCAAAATGCATTGTTTTCAATGGGTTTAGGGACCGCCCATTCTCCTTAAGGGGTTAAACGATGGCTTGGTGTCCCAGGGTGTGTGTGAGTAAGTTCCTTGTGGCTGTGAAACACTTACGGTTTGGTGGTCATCAGTGTGCCGCAGCATCGTGTCCCAAAACATTCCTATCCACTTTTAAACCTTTAAATGCCACTCAGGATGCCAACATATTTGGTGACACTGTAACCCTCGCTCTGTGATTGCTACTGTGCTGATCAGCAGCACTTTCTACCACTTCTGGGCGAAGTCCTGCGAGACATCACTTATACCTTCCCTTCAACTGCAGAAGTTAGAATGTTTCTGTTCAGTCAGTGATCTGCTGATTAGCAGCATCTCTCCGATCCCTGCCTGTTAGTAAAAATAAATAAATGTATGCATGCTGGCGGTTGATCTGTTGTTAGATCAGCTTGTCAGCATGCATATGACCCGTCCTTACAAGCACGAATGTATTTTCTGTTATGGTTTTTTTTCGCATTGCAACATATAATTGTCTTAACACTTTGTTTTATTTCTTTATACAGAAGAGAAGAAACCCAAAGTAAAGAAGCCGAAATCTGAATTTCCAGTATATCCAACAACAGAGGCCAGTGTAAATGTGCAAGCATACGATCAAGGGGTCAGCATTGAAGAAATAGAGGATCAGGTTGATGACTGGTTATCAAACAGGGACAGGATGGCAAAAAAGAAGGTACCTGCATGGTGATTTATTGTGGTGGAATATATATATATATAATATATATATATATATATATATATATATATATATATAAACATACACCTTGTGCTGATTTTTATACCTGGATCTTGTGACCATTTGTACATTTTCTGGGCCCCTGTAAACTGCCTAAGCGCTCACATTTTTCACAGAGTAATATATGGAAGTTTTACATGATGAGTAAATGAGTGGAACAGCCTCTCAGTGGAAGCGGCAGAGGCTGTCATGGAGAGGGAATATAAACCTATATGGGACAGATGTCTAGCTATCCTGAATCTAAGATGAGACCAGGGATTGGAAAAGTTTTGAGGTTTTTATATCAGATTAAAATAGTTGGCGTTGAATTCTGTGTGAGTGTTTGGAGACTTCCTGGTACCATTCCATTCACCCATTCCTGTCTTTTATCTCTTGCTTCCTCATGGTTTATTAAAAATACCTCTAACCCATAAGTCACAAATACCATTCAGATTGAAGGCAGCTTCCCGT
This sequence comes from Spea multiplicata, assembly GCA_009364415.1. NCBI lineage: Eukaryota > Metazoa > Chordata > Amphibia > Anura > Pelobatidae > Spea > Spea multiplicata. Next base: position 94,736 of record VKOC01001227.1, on the reverse strand, counting down.
CTGTGGTTGCTTCGCTCCCCCTCTGAGATTTTACTAAGTAAGAAAAACATTGTTAGAAAAGCAATTCTGATATACTAGGGCTAGTGACTTAGTGATTAGTGATTGCCTAATGTATGTTATATTTAACATAGAAAGATAGAATTTAAATGCAGAACCCTTTGCCCCATTCTGCTCATTTTTCCTGATGCAAAGGATTTATGCTTTCTGCCTGCCCCATGCATGTTTAAATTCCCTCATTGTAGTGTATCTAGATATTATTTGTGTAATCTTTTAACCCCAAAAACAATTGTTTTCTCTTTTATGTTCTCATCCCACTTACATCTCCAAACTGTACACGTAAATCACTATTCACCCCTTTAGACCAATTAACATTATTTATAGATTGTAAGCTCCCTTGAGCAGGGCCTGTCCCTCTTTCTGTAAGTCCAGATTGTTATGTGATGTACTATAACTATTTGTTGTCCGGTTTGTCCATTGTATAGCGCTATGTAACAGGATGGCGCTATAAAAAGCAATAATTAATTGTAATAATTTTGCTTATATATCAAATACCAAAACCATCTGGTTTACAGATTGCGCCCGTCATTAGGGTTCTATACCCTCCCAACGATTCAGGTGCCTAAAACAGGACCCTTTTGGGAGCATGGCTAGAGGGGGTTGGGGCAGGACCTGGCACTCACCTTAGCAATGTACTATTTATTTACATAGTGCCATCATATGCCACAGTGCTGTACAATGGGGCATTGCAGTGAAGGAGAACGCACAGCTTGAGTGAAACACGACGAGTCGGCGGAGGAGCTCAGTCAAAAACTTTTTGGAGATTTATTCACATATCCTATCGAGGAAGGGATTTATATCCAGAATATGTGTAAAATAAAAGGCTATAGACTGAGCAGTGTGTCTGCTAAACTCTGACCGTAACAAGTTGAAATGGTTGGATTGGTCTTATCGTTATATCTCCAACATTAACTTTAGGCAGGGTCAGCTCAGCCTTTCTTGCAGGAGAAGCTTGATGGGACTGACCCTTTATAATGCATAGCGACGTCGGTCGCTGTAATGTGAGACTCGCCTGCAAACTTCCAGCTCATTTAATAAAGGGGTGGTGCCAACACTAAGCCACACCCATTTACCATCCTACCATTCCGCTTAAAGAGTATCACTCGGTAAGTTCCGAGTAGGTCTTATAGGTACATCTTATTTATCAGCCGTGCAATTCTCACCGCAGAATACCGGAAGAGAGGAGCCTCCGAGGGATTTCTGAACTATTATAGGAAAGCCGTTTTACCAACATATTGGGAGCAATAGTGTGCTGGCTGAGCTAGCCTACCAGCACCAATTAATTTTATTACTCTCCACCTACAAGAAGCCCATTTTCTGTAATAAACCGGGAGCGTCGAAGAGCCCATTATGAACCGGCTGATGGTCAGTTTTGCAGCAGGGGGAATTCTTGCAGCAGATCTTTCTTGATTTGCTTCCACTGTAAATGCGAATCATGCCGTTAGTTGTTAACAGTCAGAGGAAGTAATTTACTATCATCATTTCCAAAGACAATAATTTTATACTCGGTAGCTGTGAAATAAATCACTTGGGCCTTGTGTGTGTTTTGTGCTGCAGCTTGAAACCCTGTGTTTGTCTGGATTTCATGATTTATTTACTGTGATTCAGCCATGTTTAACAGTTTATGGCATTAGGGAAATGAAGAAAATCAGGTGATCTGTCTCAAGATCTGTCTTCTCAAGAAGACGCCAGGTGAAACCAGAGTTCCTACATCATGTTGGTTATATGTGGGGGAATTGACCTTTCCAAGCCACTATATGCTCTAGTAAATATAGCTTTAGTCCCAAGTTATTGTCTATTGTTCCAACATATACTAACTTTGCACTTTCGCTTCTGTATCCTATCCATGCCCTCAATGTCACAGAGGCTTCCGTTTGGTTGAATGGCTGCTGCGATTATTCTAATGAGATCAAACTAATGAGATTAAAGAGGGAATGGATGGTGCCGTGTTAGCTAGCGGAATAGACATGAGAAAAGGTACTTTTGTAATAATGAAATCACAAAAGCAAGAAAAAAAAATCGTAAACTGTAAAAAACAAAAAAACAAAACAAAAAAAACCCTATAAACTAAAAAAATATAACTCCGCAAGCTGTTGGGACACCAGTTCTTCTTCTTCAGGCCCAGTTAGACCTATGAGCCTGAAATAAAAAGAAACCAAATGAAAATTATACAGTTGAGATTTTCAGGCAGAAACAAACATTTGTACGGCCGGCTTTTTAGTTGTTAAATATCACGAAGCAAGATGCGGTGTGCTCGCTGTGCTGTTATGTGGATATGGAAACGTTGAAAGAGCAGAAATGTCAGATTGTATTTAAGTGTCGCTCTTTATCATCAGAATCTCATGGAAACGAGCGCAGACGCAGGATGCAAAAGCTGCAGCCTGTTTCCTGCTCCGCGTCTCTCTGTACCGCCCTATCCTGCCACCCTGCGTGCGTTTAACCTTTGACTTTGGAAACAGGAAGGCACCCCCACGGTTATTTTTATCGCCATTAACCACTTAACACCAAAAAGGACACATGCGCTATGTAACATTTCCTAACTTTTTATTAACACCAAATAATGTACTATGTGTGTTCTGTTTGTCTGGTGTACAACGCTGCGGAATATGATGGCGTTATATAAATCAATAAATATCCCTTCTCCATAACAAGATCGTATTCATTTGGGGGACCTTGCAGATCTATCACAAGTTAGAGATTGTACTGCAATCTTTTTGAAAACAGATCCAGTGCGCACACTTTCTATTGGGGCCGAAGATGCAGGCGATCTGTCTAGTATATTGTATAAAAATATTCTTTGTCCTGCATTTGGGGAACGAGACGTTGCAGTGAGACTGTCTTGGTTTTGTACGCATTGTGTCCTCTGCACTTAGTGTAAATAATACGGTTAGGGGGACTTTTGTATTATTCCCAGCACTCTTGTATTCCCTAATTGTCATTTCAGTAGTACTTTAATTAAGCGCTCGAGTACCTGTGGGCTCGAATCCAGTGACCTCCTCATGCCTCCAGCATCCAGAGAATTCTATACAGAATTGTCTAACACCGCGTTGGTTACCCTCTCTGGCATTCAAAGTGTTAATTGTAGCTGTGGATCCGTGTAATTCAGCCATTTTAGAATTGTCGGATTATTATTATTTAATTAATAATAGAATATATCATGTTACACAGCACTGATACTCGATGATCCAAGAGGGTTATTTAGATTCACAGAATACGGCGCCTTTCATTTCAGAGCAAAGCAAATTCTCCAGACCAAATCGTGTTTCGCATATTGCAGATCATATAAGTTATTTATAAACAGAGGGATTATCCATAGTAATCCCGGAAATCTTTGTCAGGATGCTCATTTGTGAGCGTAATCATACAAACTACCTGCGATGGAAACATAGAGGCTGCCCCACCACCCTCACTTTATTAGATGATTCACCTGCAGTCATTGAGTTGATTGCTGGAAGACATTTCTCCACATTATGTAGTAATATCCTTTTAAATAAATACCATTAAATACAATTTATAGTTTCAGAATGAGTTAACTGCATGCAAACAGGTTCCATACTATGCAGTATTTCGCAAATCTACAATAGAATGCAAGCTCTTCATAGCAGCCATTTGCCTTTTTTAACTATGGTGGACAACCAAGTTGACCTGTCCCTTGTATGAGCAGCCTGTTAGATTCATATTCAGGTGCATTTAACTCAATGCGTGCTGGAGTTCTTTCTCATTTAACTCCTCCCCGAGCTGCCTCTACTGAATGCGCGGGGCAGACCTCAGTATGCTGATTGCACATGCTCAGTAGGACTCCCTTTCTAGTCAGTAGGAGTCTGTGGTTTTTTTTTTTTTATTAATCAATAGGACTGGCTGCAGCCAATCACATACATGCTATCTGAGCACTGTTGGTTTGCTAGCACACATGTGATTGGCTGCTGCTTTAGTGACTGAAATGGGAGTGCTACTGAGCATGTGCAGGAAGTGTGTAAACTAATGCTTCCTTGTTTCCGTAGAGACAGCCAAGGAGGAGTTTAATGAGCTAGAAGTTCAATTTTCTAACTCCAGTAGCTAAACAATGCATGCTCCAATTTAAATGTAAAAATCACTGCAGTCCATGCAAAATGGACAGCAACATGAATTTTTAAATAGTTTGCGGACTCGACTGCGTGTATTTGACGTGTTTGATAAAACCGTGTTAACATACTTTGTTGCAAGACTTTGGACACAATCTACCCCTCTTAGCCTTCTGCACCAGTTATAAAGCATGTTACAAAGATAAATCAAACGCTGTAAAATGAGCAGCAAGTTTTGAATAGTGGGACATTTGCATGGGGGGGGGGCAGAGCATGTAAATGTAACACTTAAACCTATATATTTAAAAATTCTGTGTTTCTTAAGGTGATATCCATTTGTTTTCGTTGTGGTGGGCTACGGACTAGTCCTGATCAAGAGACAGAGGAGCGCAGTATAATTCTTTCCTATCTTGCAGCCCTGAATGGGTTAATACACTTTATTCTTATGGCTGCTTCCTCTGAAAGCTAAGGGGAGTTGAGGGCCGTTTCTGTCCTGATAGCCGTATCAAACCTTATGCCAGGACATTTGTATTATTCCCCCAGGAGAGAGCTCGATTCCTTAATTGCACGGATCACTTTAAAAATGAGCTCATCTCATTTTGCGGTAGGACAGGTTACCATGCCAATTCTCTCTCTCTCGCCTTCTTTATGGCCGGTGTCTGGTTAATCTTCCTGTTTCTGTTCTGAAATGTGAAACCTGTTCCTCCATGCATGCAGATCACCGTTAAACTCACATTCACACAGCCCAAGTTCATGCTGCAGTATTCAGTGAGGAGGTCTGCATTGTGTTTTCAGACAGCGCGCCGGCAGCCTTTGTTACGTGTTCTCTAAGTAGCAAAGTTTTAACCCCCCCCTTTCACCAGTTTTAATAAGAGTAATGTGGCATAATCCTATCTATGAGGTCACATAGTAGTAGTTTACACTTTTGTATTCGGCTCCTCATCTCAATAAGTTCAGAAAAACACGTTTTTGCTTTGGAAATAATGATTTTAATAAAATCAAAATTATTTATAAATAATAAAATCATTTATTAACTGCTAAAATATGTTGATTTTATAGAAATTTTTATTTATATATTTTTTTGTGAGGTGAGCGTCCTAATCCTAATCAATATTTGCGGGGTATTTAATGCTGCTGGGTAATTAGTTCATTATATATGTTGTTCTTAAATAAATCATTTCATGTTGTATGTATGCGGCAGGACACACCAGGGAGGGTTGTTACGCAGAAATAGTTTCAGGGCTTCTGTATTTCATAATGGCTTCCTGCATCTTGTGCCTTTAATCACATAATGGAAAAGTACATTTATTAGTCTATAATTACACATCCCCGTAGTGTCTTTGTGCACCTATTAAGTGTTCAGAGATTACTCGGCCTTTTTCCTTCACACGTTGCATTGTGAGTACTGATATTATGTGGATTTGTGCTGATTTCCCGTTTAAAAAAAAAAAGAAAATCACCTTTTATGAACCTTTCCTCGGCGCTATCTGATCATTAGTTGGTCTGCGATACAAACCAATGTCAATATGGCGCCCGTTTATGTTCAGGTATGTTGTGGAGAAGATATCAATTTTGCACAAATATAATTATTTTTATAATTACTTTATACATGCCTGGTAATAAATACAGACGTCGTCATATATGGATATATACAAGATTACTTGGCCATTAATACAATAGCTGTTGGCGCCAAATATAGGTTGTGAGATTCCAAATGTATTTCCTATAAATATAATACAAGAAATATAATTTATATAAAATGCAATAAAGTTGTATTTTTGTTATTATCCACACAATTTCTTCGACATGACTGTTGCCCTAACACATTATAGCGAATAAATTCTGTGCATGATTTTATTGTGTTTTGCATAAATTAAATTTATTGGAAATCCCAACCTGTCTATGGCGCTGACACCTATTGTGTTCTAATTTCAGAAGATTTATTTTCTCAGTGACTTGCTGATAGCTATGATGATATCTATAATATTAAGAAGAATGATTTTACACAGGTTAGCCTCTACTTTTTTTATATGTTGCTTGTATTAGGGAGACCTTTTTGACAAAAATAATTCTCCTGCAGAGTTTCATTCATTTGAATTTACAAAACACAAGGTTTGGTAAATATTATCGATGTTTTTTAACCAAAAAATGTTTGCCTACGTGGAGTGTCCTAACGCTTGGTATTAGTGGACGTGTCCACCTGAATTATCCCTACTTGCTCATGAACTTAGAAGTATTGAGCCCCTTTGCATATCACTCATCTTCCTTTAATTTTAGCATTCTTGTGATCCCCTAACTCACTCTTCTTCTTTTTCACCATTTTCAAAAGATTAAGCCTTTTTTTTTTTGTCCAGCTCATGTTACCGATTGTTCCCTTGATCTTCTAGCGTTGTCTATACTCTATACAAGCTCTCCTCTGTCTGCCATCAATCATTATCTGATTATGTCAGATTATTTTCGGGTTCCTTTATGTAGTTCTTAAAACCTACATATTTCCAAAATTAAATGCCGAGATCTTCAGCACGCTGTCTGGTTCGTTTTGAAACGCACTTGTTGCGTTTTTGTTAAAAAAAAAAAAAAAAAAAAAAAAAAAAAAAAAAAAGAATGTATGTATAGTATGACAAACTGGTTTATACGTCTTCTAAAATCCATATTAATTCTGGCATATCCAGTCAACAGGTTGTGTGATGCAAATCGGTGAGTTGCATGAAGATGGTACTTGATCTTTTTGACGTCTTAATGCAAAACAGAAATTTAGGTTAATCCTTTTTTCTGTATTAGTGTGTGTGTATATATGTGTGTGTGTGTATATATATATATATATACATACATTCCATTATACTTATACTTTCTGGGATCCTCCTAAACTTCCCCATTTTCTTGAACATTCTTGTAAAAAAAAAACAAAAAAAACCCATGTTATCAGCAAATTAGTTTAGTAAATCCTGTGGTGTCAATGAATGGGTTAAACGTATGGTAAAACCTAAATCCAATACGATATTCTAGTCTCTTCCGCTTTGATTTCTTTGAAAGTGACTGTTGGGAAGAAGTATCTTAAAGTAAATGTCTGAAAATGAATATTTTTAAAATGAGGTTTCCTTCATATGCATTCGGTTAGAGATATAAAATAACATTTCTTTCTATAGATGATTGGATATAAGTCTAAACTTATGCAAAAAAACAGAATGTTGCAGAATCTTGTAATACCTTTTTTAGTGGACTAACAGTATTTAAAATAATAGACGAGCTTTCGGGAGTCCTCCCTTTATCAAGTCAAAAGCATTTCTGACCAAGCAAGTGAAAAACACAGTTTAAAACAGTTTAAAACTGACCAGTACATGTTCTGATACAGGGTTAAAACAGGGGTTAAAACAACAAGATAGAGAATTTGCAGACAAAAAACTAAGAGGGTTGCAAGATTCTGCAACATTCTGTTTTTTGCATTCGTATGGACACTGGACTAATACGGCTACCCCAAACTACAAGTCTAAACTTAAAAATACTTTAAAACAAACACACAAAAAAACAACAAGTTATAGATGTTCTAAATTCACTGTCTGTATTCATCAAAACAACTGCTTAATGGTTGCTTATTACCAGATAGGAAAGCAACTGCAGACGGAGCCTTTGAACAAGTCTTCAAAGTGTGTTCTTGGAATTATGTGTTGAAATCTGAAGGATTTAGCAGCCTTGAAGCTCCTTAAAGAGAAATTTCTGATAAAGCTTGTTGCTTGTTCATTGTAGTCAGACGTGGATTCCCGCGGACGTTCTTCCTAACACCAGGCCGACTGGCCTTCAGCCTTATTACCTTCGATAACACGATGAATAATATATACGTCAACAAACGCCAGAGGATATTTAAAAGCAGATAATACCGACATGCGACATTCTGATTTGGAGTTAATCTATTTTTTTTATAACAATGAAGTATTTATGTATTGTGAGATGTTTAGGTGTTGTAGTGGCCAGAGTGTTTTCTTTTGTCTCTTCTCCTCTCTTTCTCCTACTCTTTCCTTTTTAACCCTTCCTTACCCTCCTTTTCTTTCTCTATTATTATTTATTATTATTTTTATAGTTGGGACACAGATAAATTACAAACTATGGACTTCTGAAGCTAACAATCTGTAAGTTTAACTTTTTTTTTTAAAAAAAAAAACATAGGGGTGACAAAATAAAAACAATATAATTAAAAACTATACTGCAGAATTTGGTTTCATTGTTTTCAAGAATTAAGAAAATCTTAGAATTAGCCTTTTTCCTCTCTAGTTCAGAAAATTAATAATTAAAGCCGTTCCCTCATTGTGGAGCATACAGGACAGGTAACGTAGTTTATTCTTGAAAATCCCTTTATTCTAGGAGTTAGAATGTAATCGCCAAATGCAAAAAAAAAAGTTGCCATGTGTGTAGAAGCAGCCCCCCGCAGAACTGTGGTGCATGTTAACCTGCAGCGTACATACTGTGTATAGGACCAAAAAAGGGGTATTTATTTTTACCCCCCCCCCCCCTCTTCACCTGCTTTGTGTGTTTCATCTGCTGTAAAACTCAAACGATATACATTGTGGAGATTCTCACCATATGGCAGCGTCCACGTGTGCCGGAAGTACACATTCCTGGCCAGGTAATAAGGTGCTTGTACTAACAAGCATTTTTACAGATGTTTGCTTGAGGTTCAAGATTTATGTTCTTCATGTATTCCTTTTTTTCTCCAAATAAATCCAGATACTGCAGAAGATACGCAGAACTCTGGAAATTAAACTTTGTGTCTTCGCCACATCATATCAATTCCTCTCTGTGTAGTATTACCCTAAAGCTCATCTGTCTGGGGTATCAATTCAAAGTTACCCTTTTTGTTTTAAGGGTATTTTGTTTGTGGCTAGAATTATTTTTGTATACAGATTATTTTTTTTGTTTGTTTCGTTGCGAGTATTTTTTAAAATTAATCTCCACAAACCAGTAAGTAAATCTAGAACTTATATTTTATTTTTATATTTGTATTTCTTTTTTTTGGATAATTGTAACAAGAAATGTGTATGCTCCATGCTCCTAAGCCACACTAAATGTTTACTTTGTATTCAATATGGAGATTCAGTCTCGAAGCTGGACCGTTTTTGATGGCAAATCTGAATGCTAGTGAAGCCATGACAGCTGTCCGCTCCCCATGTGGTGTCCTTTATTGCTCTGCTGCGGCGATGAATTATTTTCCCAATGTTTCCGTAATATTGGGTGCACATGTTTCCAAGTGACAAAGCAGTATGCTTATGCTTATGCATTCATTTGACTTAAAGCTACAGTTGGCCCCGCATTAAAACGTTCACGCCGAGGCCACCCTAGTGGTCGCTGTGGTAGTCCCATCACAGTAAGCCCTGTTCTATCTGAAGATGCGGCTGAGCCACTGCTGAGGAAGGGCACTTTCACTAAAGCTTTTTGTCAAATATTAGAAATGTGCATATGTTTTGAGACAATTCATCAACCCAAATCAAGATCAATCAGCGTCTCTCTTGTTAATTGGTTTGATGTGAACTTGCAGCATGATCACACTATGCTAAACGGCGATGCTGTGATTAAAACGTTCCTCGTTGCATCATTAACTATTAGCTGTAGAATTTTGAATTTGCATAATATACACACACTCTACCGTTTACAAGTTTGGGGCCGCTTAGCCGTTTTCATGGGGAAACCAGGAATTTTCTAGCGGTAACAAAAAGCAAAAGGGTTACATTTGGGATAGCGAACACAACGTGCCATTGGAACACAGGGGTGATGGGAGCGATAAAGGAGTGATGGGAGTGATAAAGGTTCTGTACTCCTACGAAGCTATTCCATTAAAAATCAGCCGTTTCCAGCTACAATAGTCATTTACAACATTAACACCGTCTGCGCTGGATGACTGTTATTTTAATGGACAAAAGTGGCTTTTTCTTTCACAAACTTTGTTTTAAAATGTATTAGTGTTGATTTTGTTATGAATTAGTTCTGTCCGCAAATGATGTAAACCCTACAAAACTGTAAAAAAAAAAAAAAAAAGGAATTCCCTTTTTCTCCCGTTTTAACGTACTTTCAGTTGCACTTTGTTTAGTTTACATAACTTAATGAAAATATCATTAGCATGCTTTGAGGACTAGCTGTCCAAAACTCACCTAGTGGCTGTCCATCAGCAAATATAACGTTGGTCAGCATATAATAAAATGCCTTTTCTGACTAAAATAGTGTCTTGCTTTTTATTGATTTTATTAAGAGAGAAAAAAAACATTTTTAAAAATGTTTCATTTCACATAACAGATATTATATATATATATATATATATATATATATATATATATATATATATATATATACACACACACACAATCTCTTGCCTATTATCCCCTTAAGGACAATGGGCTGTCCCTGAACTCATTGAAAACAATGCATTTTGAGCCCGTATATGTACAGGTTTTGTCATTAAGGGGTAAATTATTATTATATGTCTACATATACACTTATGTTGTTAGCTTACAACTTATGGATTTTTTAGTGCTTGCGTTTTCATGTATACATTTGTGTGGCCCAGCAATGGTGAATATATTTGAGGATTTGAAAATTGCACGAACAAAGGATCACGTGGACCGAAAATAGGATGATTGATAAAAACCTGCCTGCTATTGGCCATTATTTACTGACTCGTAAGTGGCAGGTTGGATTTATGCTAATTTATCTGCTTCGGGGGAACATTGTTGATAGCCGAACAAAGTGAATAAAAGTAGTTTGCTTTGCAAATGAATGCAAATGGTGCAGCCTTTCGGGAAGCCCTTTAACGGGGGCAATGCTCTTTGATTATGAGTGAAGCTGCCATTTGGACATGGTGAAAAGAGCACGCTTGAACCATTGATTAGGGGAGACAGTGAAAGAAGTCAGGAAGGGTCCCGTTAAGCTTGCGGTGCGGCAGGCGGATGTCCGTGTGGTTGGAGCGCAGTGGGAGAATGACAGGGGGGATTAGTGTCAGGGAGACGCTTTGCTGTAGCTGTGGAGATGGTCCCTGGGGTCACTCACCTCTGACTGTTGTTCTCCGCTGATGGCTTGGTAATGAAAGGGCTGGATGCAATGTCTGTTCATTATCACAAATGGTGATTAGAGGAGGTATTTATCTCTAAAGGTTATGCTTTGTGTTTCAGATATATCCTTCAGAGATGTTTGCGTTCATCTAAGGAATAGAATACATGTTGCGTTTACATGTAAAGCACTGTCATCCTTTACTAGGATAGATATTGACGTAGGTTTGCCGTTATTAAGCATATTGCATTTCTGCATTGCTGATTGAAGCTCTGAAGTATCACTTAATTCTGAATTAATTTAATCATTTTTAAACGTCGGGTCTAAAATTTAACCTAAAATCTTAAATGCTAGCGGGTTCAAGTCGATGTTTGCCACTTTTTTCTTAAACTAAAGCAGTGTTCTTTGTCAGTTTTGGTTAAACAAATATTTTAGAGATACAGTTAAATGTTTGCTGTTTTTAATTTCTTTCCAGACTCTCCCATTTACTCTGTACAATGTATTGTTTCTTTTTCAGTCACCTGAATGGACGGAGGAGGATCTCTGCCAGTTGACAAGAAGTATGGTTAAGTTCCCAGGGGGGACTCCTGGTCGATGGGAGAAGATTGCACATGAACTGGGTCGCTCGGTGGCAGATGTGAGTTCACTTAGATTTGCATTGTACAGCGAGTGACAAACCAGAACAAGACAGGCAGAGTAAAAGGCACAGCTAAGCATGGAGCCTGGCCATTGTCTTTTGAAAGAGAGCACAATCCTTTTAGGTCTCTGGAAGGGAACCATTAACTAAGTACGCTGGAAGCAGATGTGAGCAAGTCCCCTGCTCTCCAATTAACAGCTGTAACTCATCAGCTGTGCCGGGGATTTGGGGGCTCGGAGCTTTAAGCTACTGTAACCTGACTACAGAAAAACAGCTCCGTTTACAACACCCCCAGTGTCAGTACCTGGCATAGTGTATGACAAACAATATAATCATTAAAGTAAAATATGTGTGCATGTGGGTATGTGTGTACACACACACACATACATACACATACACATACACACACATACACCCCCCCCCAGATCAGCCATAACATTATGACCACTGACTGGTGAATTGATATATTAGGCAGCAAGTGAACGTTTCGTCCGCAAAGTTGATGTAGAAGCAGAAAAGGGGGCAAGCGTAAGGATCTGATCGGCATTGACAAGGGACACATTGTGATGGCGAGGTGACTGGGTCAGAGCATCTCCAAAACTGCAGCTCTTGTGGGTCCATGTGGTCCTAGGAAAGCTCATTAATGCATGTGGGGGAGAAGGCTGGTCCGTGTGGTGAAATCAAGTTACTGTAGCTCAAATTGCTAAAAATCTAACGCTGGTACTGATAGAAAGGTGTCAGAACACACAGTGCATCGCAGTTTATTGCGTATGGGGCTGCTTTAGCCTCTAAATATGTGTGTATATATATATATAATATATCTTACTAAGGAAAAAAGGGTTAAACTAACCGGAACTGTTAACTCCCCACATACCACTTTATATCCATTCTTGTAATTGTAATTTATATGCAGTAATTTTAGTAGCGTAGGAGGAACCTAGATAAGTCCTGCTGATCACAGGAATTTGCATTTATGGTTGCTTTTTCTTACCTGAATGCTGGCTTTTATCATTTTAGTGCCATCGCAACAGTCAAAGTAGTTACATAGACTTTAATTAAATATGCAGCTGGCACTCTGTACTTTTTGAAAGTCCTCTATCACACCACATTATCAATTGGAACTATGTATTTGATCAGCAGGCTTTGTTCTCTAAACTTACCACGGAGTTTCTACTTAATTTGGCTGCTTTTGGTGTCGCCTCCCCCTATGTCTGGGAATCTTTTGAGAAAATGGTTCATCAGACTTTGAGAATCCCAGCGTGTACTATATTGTAACTTAATTATCTGTTTGGTACATAAGTAGCACTAATGTTTCCTTTGAATAGAAGTCTAATAAATCCATAATCCAGTTCACGGCTAATAGACTAGTTTTAGTACAATAAAAATATCCTTAATTAAAAATGAAAGTAAAAGATAACCATTCAAATCAGGTTTGTAACAATAAATCACTCTGCTACCATTAAGAATACTATTAGAACATTAAAGGTTAAAAAAAAAAAAAAAAGCTTTGATTGTGAAATAGAAGATAATAACCAGATGTCTTCTATTGTACAGCGCTATGGAATTTGATGACGCTATATAAAACAAATAATATTGTGAGGCAGTAGCCACGGTGTAGGGTTATTGTACATTAAGGTGCGTGGTAGAATCCACATAAACTTCTGCCTTGAGTCATATAGAGCAAAATATATGATAAATACTTGGTGGTGAATGATATCTTTATGAAGTAATCACTGTGCATCTAGAGAAATTCTCTATAAATATTATACAATTTAATTTAAAGAAATAATCTGTCTAGATTCATAAAACTCACTATATATTAAATTAGCACATTCCCCTGATATGACAGTCTGGGCGCAGTATTGGAATATTATGTGCAATAAAAAGGGCAGCGCTGTAGTGTTGTTTTCATCGTTGGTTTATACGTCGGCAGGCAGTACCCTCTATTTACAAACGCGCAGGGTTATTTGTTGGCCTCATCTGTTGCAGGACCTCAGTGTTAGGTAGGAGCACACAGTTACTCTTCTCCTGCTTGCCCACAGATATTTTGTTTTGCACATATGTTAGCCTACTAGTAGATCCACTTGTTAACCCTTTCTTTGACTAGCCTCTGCCTATGAACCTTTTACTGCCGTGTTATTAGATCACACTTTTAAGGAATTCTGACATTTTTAACCTGCGCCCTAGCGCCATCTATTTTGTCTGGACTAGTGTCCCCATTGCAGGAAGTGGTTAATTAGATTTGTCGTTATGAAAATACCTGATTACGGAAGAGAGAATAGATTTGGAAGGAAACTAGTCAATGTTCCCGGCTGTTGACCAGGTTACCTGTACGTAGTACTCCCCGGCAGCCTCGCACATCTGTTCCATGACCCATTTTCCATACTCAGTCCTTCGCTCGAGGCTTAGCACTCATTCCCTTCGTATGAGAACAATTGACCCATTTATGTTGTATTCGTTTTTGGTTTTCAATTAAGTAAATACATCTACCGGTTGCTGTAGCTTCAGATCTCCATGCTGATACAGCTTATATGATTTTATAACGTTTTAGGAAAGTGTTTATAGGTCAAATGAATAAACTAAACCACAGATTAAAGTGGTTGGAGTTATTATACACCACAAACATGAAATGAATACATGTTACAACATGAAATGCATCAGAAATACAGCACATATATTGGTTACGTTGTAAATGACTTTTTTAATTGAATATCTTCATAGGTGAACAGAGGCTCTTTATCACTCCCATCACTCCTTTGTTCCAGGGGCACATTGTGTTCGCTAATCCAAGTTTAAGTTTAAAAGGCTATTTTGATGGCCTTTTGCAATTATGTTACAGTTAGAATTTTTTTTGTTGCCATGAAAACGGCTAAGTGACCCCCAAACCTATGAACAGTAGTGTGTGTATGTGTTTATATATATATATATATATATATATATATTGTTTATATTAGTGACATCAAATTGTGTAAGCGCTGCGTATATTGTTGGCGCTATAAAAATAACTACTGTGCATGAAATATAATACACTGGAAATTTCCAGAAAATTTCCAATTTTTAACATGTATTTTCAATGCTTTTTTGTGTGATTTTGTTTTGTAAGTTATGTGCGCCACAATCCACCTGTTACATTACTGTAGAGACATTTGGAAACAAACATATAATAACTGATCAGTGTGTACGTATTTGTGTATATATATATATGTGTATGTGTGTGTATGTTTTTCTTTTGTTTTGGGTACATTGATAGAGCGGATTCGTGTCGTTCACATGTGACATTGCGATGGCCACACGCACACTTAGCGCGAGTAAAATGTTTATAATGTTAATTTATAGCTTTCACCAGACGATTTTTGTAACCACAAAGACCACTTAAATTGTAAAAATAACAGGAAACACAAACTGTCTGGCATGCAAAACAGGCCATAATGTGATTATTAGCTGCAGGTTTTTTAAATTAAAGGCAGCAAACTCTCGGATTTCATACTTGTGAAGTAGTCTTCCTCCGTTGCCTGAGACGATGTAAGCTGATTCGGCTTCTCGCTGTGGTTACTAATCTCCCCAATTCAGGTTGCGATAGCGGACCGATAGGGGATTTAACTGCTGCCTGGAAAAGGGCTCAGGTAGGAAGCAAAACAACAGACAGGTGGATAGATTTAAGGCGACTTTCTTAATTACTATTCTACCCGGCCATGTGAGCCGAGGAACACAGCTAGATAAACCGCCTCTGGGAAAAGGCTACGCCAGCCGCTATTTTTGCTCTACCGTTGACCTAGTCTTGTTGTTAAAGTTATTTCCAACAGCATGTTCATAATATATATTTTTTACATTTCTGTTATAAGCAAAATAAAGGGTATCCATCGATGTATGATGAAGCCCAGTATCATATGAGGCTTCTCGGCTCCAGAAAAATGTACCAATACAGGTTAAACAGAAAAAAAACCCAAACAATAAAAGTAATGCTATTGTCGGTAATAGATTCTGATTGCTAGGTATGTGATTTGCAGCCAGGATATCATTGTCAATATTGTCTTATTTTGAATATTTTCTGCTTTAAATTATATTATCCGTGCCCTCAAGCTACAAGTAACCATGTTGTATAAAGAGATAATTTTTATTTGTTTTTAGTTCATCAACCCCCTTTAGGACAATCCTTTTTTTCTTTTCTTCATTTAAGTTGAAGAATTTTCTTAAGTCGTCATTCAGCCCTAGTTTGCCTCTTTCTCATAAATATTAGATGTAAATGTAGGGCTTCCTTAGAAATACCAACTATTATTAAAGTGGACCATTAAACCATTATAAATTGTAATCATTTTTTTATATATAACAAAATAAAAATGTTATTGTGCTTGTCTTGATTTTGATCACACCTCGCATGCCTAGGATTTTGGTCTATGTTACCTTTATGGTAATATAGTAGAAGGTGTGCATCGCTTTTTGAAAGCTCATAATAATGCTCACAGATTGCAAATCATGCCTCCAAAAGTATATGTTTCTAAAAAGCAAACAACACAGGCTATTTCGCAGGCGTAATTCTATCACATTTTATGGAGCCGTTTCCCACCAACATCTTCTAAAGGATGATTAAAATACTAAAATGCTCTCTTACATGCTCTATAAAATATTATTTTCTGAAATGTTTTTGTCGTTGATATGATGACATCACTGGGTTCTTTCTTTTTTCATTTATTTTATTTTATTGTTTGTGTGTTTTGTTGTTTTTTTTCTGATCTCCCTACCTGCTGGTCACACAATATGACCTGATATCAGAGTTAGGAGGCCTCCAAAGTTATTGGGGGGGTCTGAACAGAATGCTTAGAAAGTCTTTCCACCATTGCCGGCAAATACCCCCAGGATATACCACCCTGCCAAGTATAGCCTGTGGGATCTTTGAAGTACTAACACGTTTTGCCCCTTTATTTTTCAAACTAAATGTCTTCCAAGCATTCCCGCAGAGCAGTCGACTTCTAACTTTTATTTTCGTTTCATTTTCCAGGTAACCTCAAAAGCAAAACAGGCAAAGGATTCGGTGTCGTTTTCGTCAGGTGTGTATTTTTAATGAAACACATCTTTAGATATCTCACTTATAAGGACTGTTACTTAAGCAACCCAGGCATTAACATTTACAGCATCAAATCCGCGTTTATGGTGTTAACATTTCCTAACACACCATATGGGGGTTTTTAAGATATTTTAAAGATATTTGTAATAAAACATATTTTTTCTGCCTATTCTACTGAGAAGATGATTTTTCCCCAACTGCAGCAGAATGGAGAGGAGTCAACTCCATATGTTCACTATACATTGTAACGCTTTGCTATACTTGCCCATTGTATAAGGAGAGAAGGAGGAATTGGCTGGCACTGCTTCATTCTTGTCTAGTCGGCATAAGCCAGGTATTGGATGTAAACCCACGTTGGATCGCCCAACTCTGTTATAAAGGGGGATCCACAAGCCCCTTTCTAACCTTTGTGTTGAAACATTTGTTGTAACTTCAGCTCACCTGCAAACTCAAGTCCAAGTGTATGAAGTCCTTTCTCTTTCTGATGACGTTGTCATGTAACCGCTTTTATATCTATTTTATAACTGCTGCAGAAAGTAAGATGAGTGCCCAAAGTAACCCGAAATTTCAAAAAGTACGTTAAGATATTTTGGAATCTGCTGCATGGAATGATTCTCTCCGAGTAATTTTATATTTCTTTAACTGACAGCCATTTAAAAAGGAATTTGGGTTATTATATTTATCATTATTGTTGTTGGTGATCTCCATTTCATTTGGGAAAATAAGGGGACCTAGGTTAATATTGTTTTATAAAATCAATCCAAGCAATGATATTTGATTTGAAATTATATATCCTTTATTATATATATTATGGTGAGAATGTTCCTGTAAAATTATACAATAAGCTCGAGAACTCAATTAAATGAAAGGATGGATGAATTTGGAATTGTGACGAGACGGTCCAAATTGGGTTTGTTTACATTTGAAAAGAAATGCCTGGAGGGGGAAAATGATAATTTTAATAGAAATATATTGAAGGTCAATAATAAAGAATTCTATGGGGAATATTTCTGTTGAGTTGCTCTATGGCGGTTGGAAGATCGTCCTTAGAGATGAGAAGAAACAGCCCACAAGTTCAGTAAATGTCTTATTGCAGAATGGACGTTATAGATGTGTTCACTGCAGACAGGGTAATACTAACTATATCTGTTATCTTAAAGAAAAGCATCCATCTTTCTATACTGTTGGAAGACACTGTCTGCTCGTGTGTTTGGATAAAATGTGATGTATCTCTTGTAGGATAAAGTGTTTGTAGAGCGCTAATGTTTGGTTTAGTGATAACCTATGTATAACCTAGTGATAATCTATGCTATTGTTGTGAAGGCAGTCTGAATGCCTCTTCTCCGGCTGCATGGCTATATATTCATCTTTCTTGTTTTCATTCTCTTTAGGTACAGTAAGATTATCAGATTTGAAATGCACAGCAAAGATGAGTGTGAACTTATCCGACAGTCTGATCACCCAGCGGGAGGAAGAAGAGCCCGAGTTGGAGGAGCAGGATTTTTCTTTAGGTCAGAGCGAGGCCCAGGCGCCGGCACGCGCCCGCAAACGGAAGAATGCAAAAGTCACGGACAGTGCGGCGGCAAGAGATGAAGCAGAGGACAAGGTCAGGGGAAGGAGGCAAAGGGACTTTGATAATGAACAAGAGGCCGAGGAGCTTGTGGACAGTGATGATGAAATTAGGAAAAAGGAAAAAAGTCGAGCTTTGGAGGATCTATGGACTCAAAATCAGCAGAAGCTGCTGGAGCTGGCTTTGCAACAGTATCCAAAGGGAACAGCTGAGCGTTGGGGTAAAATAGCAAAATGTGTTCCTGGCAAAACTAAGGTAAGAGGGAAGAATAAACCTGATATTAGGTGTAAATGCACGGTGCCCCAGCTTAACACTTTGAGTGGTCCCTGCTCAGACAGGCTATACATGGGATAATGTACTGTAATTCTGGTACCTTTCTTTTCTTTACACAGGGCTCGACAAATCCCAGGTCGCCATGGCGACTGATAATTGTCCTTGCGCCTAGGTGTTTGTGAGGCAAACCTATAATTGGGTTTAGGATCCAGATCCCCCGCAGCGCTGCAGGGGACTTGGATCCTCCTTTCCAGCAGCAGCGGGCGCCTGTGCGATGCAGACAACCCCGCTGCTGCCGGCGGCTCCACCCACCCTCCTCACTGAACGGGGCTGTCACTGCCCATGGAGTCGCCCTGGCCAGCTTACTCAATTCTATTTCGTATCAACGGGTATGGCTTCTTGCCACCCCTGTCGATTCGAAATAGAAGTGAGTCAGCCGGCGCCGCTCAATAACTTTCGTGGGTGGCATCAGCGCTGCTCATTGACCTTTCTGGGCGGTGCCAGCCTCCGTTCAGTGAGGAGGGTGGGTGGAGCCGCCGGCAGCAGCAGCAGCGGGGTTGTCTGCATCACACAGATGTTTGACAGCGGGAATCCATCTGGGTCTTCAGTCAGGTAAGTTGAAGTAACTGGGGGCATGCTTGGCAGTGGGAGGCTGGGACAAAGATGGCTGGGGGCAAAGGCAAACTCTGTCCCCAATTTCCTATAGGCATCTTTGTCACTAAATAGCTTCGCATAGTCTCATGTTTAGTGTCAAAGATGCCTATGGGAAACTGGGGACAGAGTTAATTAATGGGATTAATTAATGGTAATAAAAAGTATGCACTGGTGCTTTTTAGTGTGGGCAAAGTGTAAGTGCTGGGCAAACTGCTGGGGTAAAGTGAGGGCTAGGGTAAAGTGAGGGCTAGGGTAAAGTGTGGATGCAGGGCAAAAAAAGTCCTGGCTACTAGATTTACAAAAAAATGTCAAGCCCTGCTTTACACTGCTTATCCCACAAGTACCCCACGTTTTCGCTAAATACAGAACTGCACTTGAATGCATACAATACCTAAGGGGTCCTGTAAAATGTTTGTGTGGTCCCTCATACATATACATAAAATATACATGTATATGGAGGATTCTGCAGAATCTACATATATCTGTCTCATTCCCTACACCTCAGCACCTTGGCCTTGGAGGAAGGTTTTGGCTCAGCAAAAGTTCCACAGGGTGCCCAATGAGACCCCCGTGCGCCAAAAGAACGCATTGATTTCCGCGGGAGTGTGGATTTCCTGAGGATTTTTACTTACATGTTTGGATTGTAACCCCTTCAAACTAGTGCCCTCTATACCTTAAGTTTTTGTCCTCCCTATCATTGTAGATTCATATTGTGTGTGTGTGTGTGTGTGTATATATAATGCATAAATAATTTAAAAAATACATAATATATAAAATTATATAATCGTATATTCACCAATCCAGGGTTATTTTTTATACATATATCTTGTAAATATACCAGTTCTACAGGACTACAGCATATGAAGTGCTATATATATATGAACATATACTATAGATAGGGAGATATATCCGTTAAAATCTATGTACGTAAAACTGGGATGTTTTCTGCTTACTATTCCTTTCTACTTTGTTAAAAGCATACTTAATTGTATTAAGTGTTCATAAAGCACCATTGGTGTGTCACTGACGTTACTATATACTTTGGACATATTTTGCATTATTTTAACCACGGACCCGACTAAAAGGAAAAATAATTTTTACCATTATGCAGTGATTTTTCCTCATTGTGCCAGCATTCTTGTGCCTTTTATACTTAAGGTTATTACAATGATGTATTTTATGACTGTTTGAAACAGCAGCGTATATAACAGTATAGTGCGATATTCTTTCTGCTATCCATAACTTATATTATAACACGTATTTATACCCGCTGTACACATGACTGTTGCGCTCTCTCTTTGCAGGAAGAATGTATATGTAGGTACAAACTGCTCGTGGAGCTGGTGCAGAAGAAGAAGCAGGCGAAGAGCTGAGACTGCACTCACCCGCAAGTGTTAACACACGAGCAGTAATGTGCTTTGTGCCTCAGTATTATCTTCAACGTGTGATGTGCCTTAGGAAACCACAAAAGAACCAACACCATCTTTAACACGTTATGTGCTTGAACAAATAAAGCATATTTTTATACTATAAAGTGTTTGGATTTCTAATTTATCAGGGATACTGAATATGTAGAGCAGCCCGGCTGCCTTGACCCCTCCGTATATAATTAAATCTGACTCGTTGTTCTAACCTACCTCACCCACATTACGTACCCAATAATGCAAAACGTGTATCTGTTTAGTTCTCGTTATCAGTCCTCATTAAAGTATTACAGATGTACATTTAACCTGTGTGTGGATATATATTTCTATAACTGGAACAACAAACCGCTTTTTGTGCTCAAGTTTTGTTTTTGTGTGTGGTTCCATTTCTGTGCTCAGCTCCTCCAAAGCCTCTCCGCATAAGAGTACGCCGGGGCACAAAACCGCTATTACTTTACTCTTCCTTCTGTTCCCCTTTCTCTCATCCTCTCTTTCTCTTTACTGTATACAGCACTGGGTCTTATACTCAATGTCGCTCGGCATTGAGAAAAACTTGATTTCTCTCATTTTGTCCCAATAAACATCCTTTATCTGCAGACCTGGAGGCGGCCATTGTTGTCAGTCATGTGATATTTTTGGTGACCTTTTCTCCTCAAACACCACACTGAGCTGATTCTTAAAGCAATATCTCGTACAAGAGAGCAAGAACATATACAAAGACAAAATTTTAATAAACTTATTTTAATTTTATACTAGTAATAAAACAGAAATGGTGTGAGTTCTACTAAAACATTAACCTGGCATGCATTATTTGGAATCATGTTTCATCTGGAGCATAGGATGAAGAACTGTCTCGCCCCACGAAATCCTTATAATTAACAACTATATACAAAATGTGAATATTTTTTTTCTTTTATAGACATAAATAAAATATTTTGTTATGCTGTATGTGACATCTGTCATCTTGCTGTCACACCCCATACTTTACATGCGGTGGAACTACATTGCAGACAATCCCTAGTGCAGTTGCAACAAGTGATAAGATTCCAATACAATCATTACTGGGGAATCCTGGAAAATGAAGGAAACGTGTCTGACGGCGGCTGATGTCGCATAAAACTATATCAAGTTTCTTTATATATCTAGGAACCCCATTCCTGATCACTTACAAGAATTCATAAAAGAAACATCAGATGTGTCATTTCTGAAAAACATATATTGACTGTAAGAGGGTTTTTTTTCAGAATAAATATTAGACAAAGGCCAGAAAGATTGCTGCAGAAGCTGAGACCCCAGCGTGCGCTCATTCCTGCAGCATTCTTTGTGCCATACTGAGCTCTTAATTAACCATATCCCACGGTAAAACAGCAGGTGTTAAATATACATTGGAATTAGTTTTTATGGTGTTTGGCTAGTGTTTCGGCCTTGAATAGGTTTCTGTACATTCAACACAATCTTTTATTTTGTAAGGGTAATTACTGAGTGGTCTAAGGCCTGTTGCCTAGGGGTTGCCTTGAATGCTGTCCTTTCATTCTTCACTTTTGTTAATAGAAATCATTCCTCTGTTGCAATAGACATACCTGATAATATTGCTTCTGTTCGAGACAGATACATGTGATACGTTAGCCTTTATGAACAAAAAAAGTGACCGGTAGGAAAATTATCTTCCCGCCGTAGCAACCGGTGAAGCATTCTTGCTGATTGGGCCATTCCGCTGGTTGCTATGGTAACAACACCATACTTAAGACTTTTCATCACATAAGGAAATAATTTGTTCATTTAATTTTCAGTTATTGTTGCCGTCTAAATACAGACGTGAATGAATATTTTCCTTCGTGTTGGTCCCGGTCTGCATGCGTTCCCGTTTAAGTGCTGTGTTTGGAATCGTATCTCGTTACGGGATCTTATTCACTGGGCTCTGAGTTTTAATCAGCAGGTTAGGTGGCTCAGTCTTACCCCATTGGAGATAATGGCTACCCTGTTATCCGCCTATTCAATATTCACTTTAGTGTTAACTAATTAGTTGTTGACCTTCTACTCGGTACTTGAGCAGGTAATTAAGAAGGATATAATTATTTGAAGATCACCAGTGGGAAGTTCCTGTTGCTTACACACAAACCTGCGATGGTCTGATGCTTTAAGGCAGAAGAGGAATCTAGGAATGTAGCAGTCATTCTTTAAAATAATAATTGGTTATTCCCAGAGTTCTTACTTGGTGGAGCCACAGAGCAACTTGTCTTTATCCCGTGTCCGCTCAGACGGCCCATTCTGTCAGTGTCTTCGCTTATTATGAGTTATTACGCAGCTGCCACTCTGTCCCAACTGATCACTTGGACCCTCACACAATGCATGATACCCCATATGCATCAGGAGCAATGGTTGAGATGTTTGAACTGTTCATACGTCTCAGTACATCCCTGGTAAAAGTTCTTAAACACGGGATACTGACCATTGCAGCATCATCAACTTTTCTCCGACCTTTTGTGATTGCTTAAAAAAAAATTAACCTACTGCTGAGTGTTGAATGTTTGTATAAAAAGAATTTTTTTTAGGGGGGGGGTGGTTGTGTGTTCAGTGCAGTTCTTAGCTTCTCTTCCAATAGATTAGTGAATGCAGACAAATGGGAGAAGATACATTTGTGGTGATGGAAGCCCCAACCCCAGCCAGACCATAAGAACAAAGGTGCCAGTTGACCATCACCATATCATCAAAAGTTGGCACCTACACTATCATGGCCGGTTAAACCACTGGCACACCAGACCAGGCTCAAATCCGCAAATTAAGGCTACCAATTTTGGATTAAAAAAGAAGAAAGAAAATAGGTACTTTCTGATTGGGGCCGCCTTCCCACGAAAATCGGGTTGGACCCTAATACATGAGGAGTCAGTATTCCGTTCACCATGTGATGTACAGATCTGAAGATTCTTTTTTTATATCTATAGTTCCCGGTGTGACCAGTGAGAAGGGAACATGAAACTCATTACTTATTAATGCCAGTTTTGCTTTGTTTACTACATTTCCCACCCTATATATAATAGTCCTTTTTAAGATAAACATCATAGGCAGAATGAATTTAGCTAAAAGCTATGAATGTTACAGGTTCCCTCTGAATCTATGCCAGATTGTGCTTTGGTGTTACCTGTTTCAGACACAGAGCGTTAATAACAGCTCATGGTATAGAGCAAACAGTAAATCCTGAAGTTGTGTTCTCCTCGAATACCTTATTTATTGCACTGAGTAACTTCAAAGTGCCTTCTGCTCCTGTCTTCCATCCATTTAATCTTCTGTCAGGAGGCTTTTTAATCAAACAGTATAGCACTTTACTTGGTTTTCCTTGGAACTCTTGAGTCACGTCATGTCCAGTAATTGAACAGTTGTTCTTACCCCTCTCTGTGCAATCCAAGTCTTTTTTTTACATTGTCTGGTCACTTTAATTAGATATAGCATCTTTCATCTTTGCTGACATTGCAACAGCCTTGATCATAGAGTGACTCCAAAGATTGTATGTGACATGGGGTTCCGACATTGAGGTTCATACCTGCTTAATGGAAATATAAGAATTCTCATGTATTCTGCCCTACTGGGGCCCTGTGCAAATCTCTGATGGCAGCTTCTAGTATGCACTATATGTATGCAGGGTGTGTATATTAGCTGCTCTCTAAACACCCTGTTCCAAAGGAATGGACGTTGATATGGAGGTGGTACTATGTTGATGTTCGAACATTGCTACAGGGATTTTCTTCCATTCAGCCACAAGAGCGTGAGTTTGAGTGATTAGTCCTGGCTCCCATTCGCAATCATCCCAAATGGAGATGAGCTCAGGGGCTTAGTGCAGGTCAGTGAAGTTCTTCTGCGCACAACTCAATATACACAATTTCTTTATGGGCCTCACTTTTGATGACATCTTGTTCCCTGAGCTCTGCAGTACGGACTGTTCTATCACCAATGTTTGTCTATGAAGATTACATGACAATACGCCTGATTTTATACACTAGTGATACATGTGGCCGAAACAGCAGACTGCACTATTTAGATGGGGTGTCCGCATACTTTCGACCATGTAGAGTATGTGTCACTCATCAATAATCCCATTGCTGAGCAGAAGCCAAGGGCAAAGAGACAAAACTTTTTTATGAGAATCTCCTAAAAACCCAAATCTACCCCCAAAAAACTTGTCCTATACGACTCCATGCTCACATTTGCACTCACTATAAGAATCAAATCCCGAACACAAATGCCCGGTTGGATTCCATGATTGGAACGTTTTGAATTGATAGCTGGTGTTGAAGAATATAATACTGTATAATACTGTATTCAGACAGCCACAAGGATCTAAAAGGTCCACCAAAACCAATTCTGTCCCTAACTGGACTAGAATCCGTAGAAATATCAGCCAAGGGCTATTATGCACATGCCAGAGCCTTGCTGTGAGTTTCAACATTTCCAACCGCGTTTCCCATTGATTAATTGCCTTTCACTTTTGTTGACAGAAACGTTTTCAGGCAATTAATGCAAGTTGCTGAGCTACAGTGGAAAATCTCGAACCCATTTGGTTTTTCATATAAACCTATTTATGAAATGTGTAGGTTGGTCGAGGGACATAGACAATAAACACAAAATGAAAATCAAAGCTGCGGAATGTTTGGCTACTGTGAAAACGGGGGAAAAAACTAGATAATGATTGTCCCAACTAATTTCCCATTTCATTTGATTGAGCAATCATTTTGAAGTCTCCATAGATTTCTTCCTTGCTCTAGAGTGGTATCCATTTGGCAAGAAAAGCTTGATGTTATTGAGTTTGTGAGATCTTCCCACAGGCTAGGAACCAGTGGTTCATAAAACCAGTCCTGTTTTTAATTCTGCTCTTTTAGGTCTCTGCTCATAAGAAGTCATAAAACTCTTCTTGGATCAAAGTGACTCAAATTACAGACATTTTCCTGGGACTATATTTGGGGCAATTACATATGTGATTGGTGTCAATTACAGATATAATGTTATAACTAGCCTATTTGTGGTACTAAGCACTGAAAGCTACCATTACTGTTCCTGACAGTGAAAACTTACTGGTGTACTGTAATGGATATTTATGCCATTACATCCGTGACGTTCGCACTATGAAGAGGTAGATGTTTGAATAAACCACAGCACGTGTATACCGTATATAAGTATAGATAATTCTTTCCTACATATGGATTACGTACATGGAGGTGTCACCACTTTTAAATACATATAACAACACCTTTAGGAGGTCTGGTTTTGGAAGTTGGATGTTGATAATGTAGCTAGTATTCAGGCATTATCTATGAAAATTAATCTATTGCGGCATTGACCAGAGTTCCATGATTAAAGCATAATTAGTGTTAGTATCTGTCCATGCAATAACTTGTTCAATATTATTAATCGCTAAACATGAGCATAAGGGGAATTAAACACCCAATACAAGAATGAATACAGGAGACACTGGAGGAATGTTTGGCCCTTTAGTTAAGGGTCACAGTTGTGTATCTGAGAAATACTGGGATATCTGTGCCTATGTAACGTGGAATCATTTAGATAAGAAAGCCTGTGCTTACGTATGTAAGCAAAAAGGCCAGAGCCGTCCATGGCCTGGCAAGCGAAGGCTCTCGACATACCAGGATAAAATATAAAAGAAGATCCTTTTTCCGTATATTGTCTGAGAGTTCCATCCTGCTGCCATTTACATGACATTTAAAGGTTAATGCCAGCAAATTTTTGATGTGTACATTATCTCTTTAATAAGGTCAGTAGATTTGACTTGAGTTTCATTGCTCAGTCAGTAAGACCTCAACTCAGCCCTGAGGTCTCGGTTGGGAAGTTGCCCTCATCTCATACCAAAAAATGAAATGCCCATAATATCGAGATAAGTAAAATGTGAATACCAAGAATCCTTATGACCTTCCAG
This sequence comes from Spea multiplicata, assembly GCA_009364415.1. Classification (NCBI taxonomy): domain Eukaryota; kingdom Metazoa; phylum Chordata; class Amphibia; order Anura; family Pelobatidae; genus Spea; species Spea multiplicata. The sequence goes on along the minus strand of VKOC01001227.1, from coordinate 68,046 downwards.
TCTTGACCTTTTCCTTTCTACTGACAGGCCAACATAATACTCCAAAGCCAAGTTATGATGGGACGGTTTATTTCCAGTTAATTAAGGAGATCATTCTGGTCTATGCACCAATAGTGGTTTGACTTAACTCCCCCTCCAAATGGGGATCTCCATGGAGCGTATCCTGGGACAATCCGGCCATCATTGTGTCTTTAAATGTTTGTGTGGTCCCCTTGGCAGATACCTGAGGAATTCAGCAGAATATGGAGAAACACATTTGCTTCTTTGCCTGTTCTCCAGCTCCTTGGCCTGCAGGAGATGTTTTACGCTCAGCATGTCCTGACATCATGACGAGGTGCCCAGTCATGCATATGCAGAGTGGAGGAAAGGAAATTGCCCCTTTAGCCCACTGGCAACATGTTTTGGCCACTCACAGCCAGACCTTATCTCCCTATGACTGATATGCCCCACTTCCTATTAACCCTTTAAATCATTGCAATCATTGCTCTGTGCTTTGAGACTCCGAGAAGGGGCAGCAGCAACTATCGTTTTTTTGTAACAATGAATATAAATCTGAAATGCAAACAATTGATCTTGTTTTCAATTGTAGAAGGATTCCTTGTGCACTAAACGTGTATTTTTCAACAGGGCAGGCTCTGTCTCTGCTCCATTTAATATACAGATGTTGATGCCATCAACCTAAATTATATTCTGTAATCTTGGAAGTGGTAACCTGCCAAGTCCTATGATTAATAGGGTGCCAGTAATGTTAGGCCAATGATTCCTGTTTCTTGCATCATGAAATAAAATATGGTGTACTTTGATCTGTTTCTCTCAAATGCATCTCACATATGGGTAGAGCAATTGCACTGGTTATTGCGAAATCTTTAATAAAAACGAAAATCGATGTCCCTGCCACATCATAAACTGCAGGTTTTACTGTGCACAGAAAAGAATGTTTTATGGTGTGACTATGAACTTGAAAATTCCATGGTAACATACTCAAGTAGAAACACACATGAATGTGCATCTTATTCCTGCTATTAAACCCTTGCTATGTGAAGACAGCTAAAATGAATCGTAAAATAGGAGATATATTCCAAAGTAATCACAGACAGAATTCAGCAAACAATAGGGTGCAAAGTTGGCTAACATATTATTGAATTACACAAATGTGATAATGTGTAAAGGATTATGGTATACCACCCAAAATATTAAGTGCCCAAAGCGTGGCACCACTGCTAAGATTGTGACAAGAGGCAGGGCTGCAGTCCTTTACAGACAGGTCTTTAAAGAAAAAAATGTATCTGACAACCTGTTGAAACAGAAAGTCAGGCCATGACGTTATGTTCCAACCCTTCAGTTCAACAGGTTCGCTAGCTGGTAGTGTGGAAGCTGTGACTGAAAGCGCAGACCTCAATCGGTTCTACAGCTTGATGGGGTGTTCTGGGGATCCTCTTGTATCACCAACCAGCCCGTGATCATACCTGAGAACTTCCAAGGGTTGGATACCTGGAACACCTCCTCCTCTAGTGATGTAGCTGCATTGAGGTATTTGGGATATCTCGCCCATGCCCAGAGGTTGAAGAAACTGACCTGAAGCCCAAAGGAAAGAGCAAGTTCCCTTTCATGCCCATGACCATCACTGACTGTAAAAGCACGACCCATTGTACAGTGCTGAAGAATATCATGACGTTTAATGAAACAATAATTAATAACAATAATAAAGTGGCAGTTCTGCAGGATTAGGCCTGGAAATCAGGACTGTGCCCAAGAAAATAGAACACTTGGGAGATATGTTATGGGGCAGCAGCTCTGCTTTGTGTCAGAAACCAAGTGATTCACTCCGCTGTCAGGATTACATCAAGGAAATTAGCCCACAAGCATATTCGGGTTAAAAGGGTCAGATCACAGTCTTTTGTGATGTAGCAGATCCCCCTGTGTTTAGTGGCAGATAAACTGCAGAGTTTCTTCCATTATGGTTAGCTGTGCGCTTCCTCTCTGGAAGGTGAGCAGGGAGTGCTCATTCTTTCTGTTCATAAAGCAATAAATAATATGGAAATAAATGTGGAAGACAGCTTTACCTAATCGAACCCATGTCCTGAAAACCCAGTGTTGTATCAAGAAATGTAGGTCTTATTTTCTTCTGATAAACTTCCTTTATGTGTAGACGTGAAGGCCGCCATTGTTGTCAGGGGTGCTATTTCCAAGCAACTCCCACCGCTCAGTCACCACAACGAGCTAATTCTTTATGGCAGTTCTAATTCCTCTGTAGACTATCATTGTTCAGTGTCAGGCTGGGTGATTGAAACTGAGCCATTCAATTGTCTTCCACAAGGCAGTATGATAAGGCATCAGGAAGATTATTCAATAAGTAAGGCTATGATAACAGAGTCAGAAGCTATAACAATGAAAAACATGAAAAAAATTATTTAAAAACAGCAAATATTTTTGAAAACATGCATTTAATCAAATATTTGTAATAAAAGTTTCTCTTTCTTCTCCTTATCTCACTCTTGCTATGGCTGCCTGAACCAACCAGCAACTTGATAATAAGGCAGGGATAAGATAAAGATAATGGGAGGAATAATCATGCAGATCCAGAAGAGGAAGTTACAATTTCCGCTCGTCATACACAAGGCAGTCAACGATAGCCTGTGGGCAGTTAAATGTTCTCTTTCTCTTAAAGGTTAATAGAGTGCAAACTCAGAATACCAGGCTGGTCTTCTCTCCATAGCGGTACGTCTTAAATTGTGTTAATTGTGTTAATTGTATAGTAAATTTCATGTTATGGTTACTTTTCACTCTCCACTATCGCATAACGCTGCAGAATCTCCTCAATCTCTATAAATAAAAGTTTTCAGATGACGAAAGATGAGAACATGGTCTTTACCGGACAGGAACCAAAGGATCGATCTCCTCTCTAGTTTTTACCATTTCTCTGGCTGTTTAACTAGTAGAGCTCATGCATTACATACCATTCATAACTACTAATGGCCTCTCGAGGGCCTGCATTGTGTAGTTCAGTAAACCCGGATTACCAGTACAACCTGGTATCTTCTTCCGTAAAATATCGATTCGCCTTACTTTGGATCCAGATCCAGGAGTTTCTGTGATAAACCCGACTGTCTGCCTTCAGTGGCCAAGCTGGACCACTGAGATCTTTCCGGGCCAATTTCATTCAGTGAATTGTTGACCTAAGTGCTATAAGTGAATGAATTGCCCACAGTAAGAAAGCAAGGATTTGAGAGTTTTTTCTCATTTATTTTCCTGCCCATATGTCTTCTTTTAACCCATTATCTCACCAGATGTATTTTTATAGGAGGCATGGCACCTTATAGAGTCGTATAACATGTTTTCTGTACTAGGCAGACATGGCCCCTGCACGTGCCCATTAAATCCCAGGTGTGCGTGGGTGGGTGGACATGTGCACACTGGCTCCATTCAGGATGTGATCAGATAACATCCTCCCGTTAACATGACATGGCGCACATGTATCCATCTGTGCACACATGGCACAGCATTGCTCCGGATTATCAGGAAGAAGGTCTCGTGCCAGGTCACAAACAGGCAGTTTATGGGGAAAATAAATGTCTTTTTTTTATTCCCTTAGTAATTAAGAAAACATTTGCTTTTGCATGCCTTATTCATCTCTCACATTCAATTAAACCAGCCGCGGTTATGAGACCACTGAACTGAAAGGGTTAATTAAACCAGATGTCACACAATGTTAACCAGTTTTTGTACGGATTAAAATTTATTCAAAAACCCAGCTTAACAATTGTTTAAGTACACATGGATTTTTTTTTTAATTTTTTTAAACAACCAAGTAAATTATTAACACAAACCAATTATTTATTTTTCTATTTCTTTTTGCAATCTAGCTAAACAGTGGGTAACAAATCAGAAAAACAAACCACACTGATGCTGTTTTACAGAATAGCGTGTACAAAAACACCCATGGAAAGGTTTTAAAACTCCTAAAAAATATAAAAATAAATTACATTTTCGTCTTTATTTTGCCGATTAGAAATATTACAAATCAAAATATTATTGTGTTTTTATTTTCCATATGAATTTTCTTTCGAAAGAAAAATTACAAAAGCAAATTCACAAAAAGCTTATATACAGAATGAGGTAAGATCTGTGCAGCAAAACCTCACGTTTTTAAAAATTTGTGGGGTTTTTTTAAATTTTATTTTCCGCTGAATACACAGTGCAGGTCAAGATACAGCGGAGGCTATTTTGCTACAATATACAATGTTAATATGTTACACCAAATAAGTAGTCCTACAACCAGCTGTATAAATGTTTTATCACTTTAATGATGTCGACGATAAGTGAAAGGTTCTGTACTGTTAGCGTAGGACAACAATAGGTTGTCCATGAAAGGAATGTATAGATCAAATAGTTACGTAAAAAGTATGAGCCGACTGTTCTGTCTGTTATTGCTGCAAGAATCCCTGCATTTTCGAGAGGACAGGTAATGAAGCTGGCAGTAAAACACTTAAGAAAACAAAAGCTAAATTCTGATTGGTGCCTTAATGTTTGCAGCCAATCAGAAGACTAGAAATCAAATCATGGTACTGACTGGAAAATATACAGAGGAGAATAAACTATTGGCAGGCCATCGCAGTAATACAACTAAATACTTGGAACTCATAACTTTTACATTATATATATTTCTGAACTTTGCTAAATGTATAAAATCGTATAAACTCCAAACATTACACTCTCTGTAAACAGGGAAGGGAGGGATGTGTGTATGCTCTGGGGTCGCCGCTATGGACGTCAATGCTCCTCAACCAATGACCGGTGGAGCATTATGGGATTTGTAGTCTTCCGCAGTGGCAGTGCGGGAGATTGGTTAACTCTTTGAGTTAATATTAGAGTTGCATAAAACTCTTTAGTGAAATTAGGAGAAATTGCCCCAGCCAAATATTAGTGGCACTTAAGACAATAAAAGCTGCTAGTGTAACATGAATACTTACTGCAGTAAACATTGTCCCCTTAAGATGTGCTCAGCAGCACTACCACCAGTTTGCGCAGTGAGCTTTGCAACAGGCACTTGCATTAGTCTTATGCTGTCCCAAGGAAAAATTAACCCTTTCACCATCCCTTCTGTTTTCTGCACTTGTTTACAGAAAACTATACGAGTAGATATCCCCATGATATTTATTCTGCTTTAATATATATAAATATATATATATATTAATACCTTTATGAGACCAGTGAGAAGATGTTGATGTTTGAAGGACTTTCTAGTAAACCCTGAAGACGAGATGCACTGCGCTACCAGCAAAAGTACACAGTCACAGTGTCACTGGAGGACTCTCTATCTCCTTACTTAGTTTCTTCCAAACTCCAAGTTGGTAATTCTTCCATACAACATTTTTATCTTTCTCAGACTTCACCACCAACGTAGACACATTTCAGTGCAACAAAAGCTACATAAATTAAAAAACAAAATAAATATCTAAGGCCTTCTCACAAAGGCTTCCACTATTTGCCTCTGTTTGGTCTCATCCTGTGAAAATCTGCTTGTCCATTCAGCATTGGTAAAACAGAATGTGAAGGAGAGAATTGTCTGTTGTCCCCGTGTGCATCAGTTTGTCACCACAAAAAAAGGAAGACATCTGTAGTGAGTGAAGCTCCAGGAGGAAAGTCTTCTGCTTCTTGAAAATCAGCTTTTATCTTGAATTACTGGTCCGGTTTTATCTCCAAGCCTCTGGAAATAAAAAAAAAAAAAAAAAAAAAAAAAAAAAAAAAAAAGGAATTGGTGATTTCATGAATAACAGAATATCAAAGCAGATACCTAAAAAATAAGCACCAGGGAACATCTTCTAGCCACTGCACACATTAACCCAAATCTAGAAACATTGTTGGTATTTAGATTAACCCTCAGTATTCCAAGATGACTGCATGTTCTCCTGCTGTGGACATTTTTGAGACACCTGCCATGGAGAAATGGATGAAGCCCATGTGAAGTATATAAGATGAGGAGCTGCTAACTTCACAGCAATGTTTAGACCATATGTCTTATGTACTATTAACAAGTTTGCATAAGTAAAGTCCCTGAAAATTCTTAATTGGATTATAGAGACAGCAGGTGATCTACCATCTTCTCAATTATACAAGAAAAAGGTGGTTTGCAAAATATCCTTTTGAACGACATTGGCTCTACAAGTGTATATATATATATAGAAAGCTATGTTACAATCCTCCAACACCTCGTCTTAATTTTGGAAATAGATCCCTCTTGGCTTGCAGGTACATAAAGGTTCACAGGTTACATACTGCAAAGCTTGGTATTAATGAACAAAAACATGATTATTGTTGAACATTACATTATCAAATTAGTCACTTACTGCCACTTTCTGAGCTGTGCTTTCACTGTGCATGGCAAGGAAAGGGTTAGTAGTGGATGCGTGAAGAGAGGCAGTTTGAGAGCCGGCCAACAGGTTGTTTAAGGGTAGCTGCGCTGCTGCCGTGGCAGGAAGTTGCAGCTGCTGCAGTTCCGTCTGGTGGTGCTGCTGCTGCTGCTGTTGGTGGTGCTGCATTAACTGATACAACAGAGCGTGGTGCTGCTCCTAGAAATAAAGCGTGAGAAGTATAAAATTACCAAATAGTACATAAAACTGACATCCATGAAGCTTTTAGTAATATTTAGTCAATTTAGTAAAACTACAGCTTGTGCTTTTGGTTTAAAAAGAAGTGGCTATTTTTAACTTTTATTGAAGCCAGCAAAGCCTGCGCAGCTACTCTCCCGGCACTGACTGGAACAGCCAATCAGGAAGAGGTGGAATGAAAATGCAAGGAGCAGTAAAGAGAACTGCAGAATTCCTAGAGTTCTGAATGCTGCATTCAGACATGAAACTGAAAACCAGCTGATAAAACACGCAGATCACGGTAACCTGGCCGTGTTACAGCGATGGCTCTGGTCACACAACTTACAGGCGTGAGCTGCTGAGAGCTCAGAAGCTGCTGCAGCTGCTGGTGTTGCTGGTGAAGCAGTAGCTGTCTCTGCTGGTCAGAGAGGAGTCCTAAGCCAGACGCACTAGTAGAGAAACAAACCAGACAATTAAAAAAAATTGTTGCAACTGCTATGATTAAACACATTTTTCTTAGCGTCTTACAGAGCGGCCCGATGTCCAGAATGAAACAATGTATACTCCAGCCATGTCCTGTAACTACTGTATAACGTCACATATAATGTTCACAATGTTTCCTTACATCACAGCTCAGGGTACAAAATAGTGAGACCGATAAACAATGTAATTCAGCAATGAAGTTCTGATCTAAGCATATATATATTACATACAGCGTGATGTAATATATATATATATATATATATATATATTACATACAGCGTGATGTTAAATGCAGAATAGGGAATCCGACATAATTCTGCACCCTTACCCCTAGATATAAAAACACAAAGCATATTCCAGGAAAAACATCTGCTCGTACTGTCATTATATCACATGGATAATAAGAATAAAGGTTGAAAATCTGTATTCAGATATAAAATCATACAATAACCATAAAACAAATTTGGATCATTTTAGACAAATGTGTTAATTTTACCTGTTTGTTAGCGTGGGAGTGATGGGGTGTGTGACATTGGGCAATATGGAGGCGTGAGTGAGAGCCGTGGTCTGAGGCAAAGTGGCTGGCGTCTGGATAACTCCATTAAGGGCCCCTACAATGCCATTGATAGCCAGCTGGTTGGCTGGTAAGGCTCCAATTATTGCCCCCACGCTCTGCACAGTGGGAAGAGCTTGTGTGACTGTCTGAATGCCACTTGTCAGGGTACTCATTGTTGCACCGTTGATCCTTTGAACTTGCTGTGCTGGACTTTGCCCATCAGGTGGTGGAGTAGACAGAGATGAAGAACTGCTGGTGCTCTGTCCACTTGAGGTGCGATCCTGTAACAAAAAATTAAATAGACGATAATAGCTTGTAAAGCCTTATATACAACGACATCACACGCTAGGGCTGCAGCTGTATGTCATCGTAACGGCACAGAGCTGTATACACTCACTGTACATACATACGTATATTACCATGCCAGCATCCTTACAACCCATTTGCTGCACATTAATATAAGACGTGTATCACAATGCCATCCAACAATGACAAAGCATACCTGATGGGAAAGAGCGCTCTCTGTCTGGAAGTTTCCCAAGTGAGGACTTTTATTGAAGCTCAAAGAATCTGTGTTTGATACTAGAATGAAGCAGAAAAGGAATGTTTTCTAGAGAATCCAAATACAAATTTCAGATGGACAAATCTCAGAATATAATATCTAATCTCAGAATCCTAATACCTAAAGTCTTAATGTGCGTCACTTGAAAATTGATCTCTAGGCTTGCACCACTAGAAGATGCAATGGATCAGTTTCCTGGACACTATACTTGAAAAATGAGCCTAAGATTCAAACAGCAGTCAGTACCATTAAAAGGCTGTATCTAAAATAAATTAAAAAAAACCCTACAACTGACCAACCTATGTTCCTAAAGTTGCCTACAGACGTGTTATTTTTAGGTATTACAGAAACTCATTCTTGCTACATGTGATCTGGCACTAACACAATTGTAATTAGCCCCTAACCAGCAAACAGTCAGAAGATGGACACCAGAGAGCTACACATGGTTGTGAAAATGATATATATATTTATACATGTATTAATCTATAAAATCTATTATGTGTAAGTATAGTTTATTTTTTATATGGCTGTGATTGATATAGGTTTGGTAAAAAAATTTTGTTCCAGAAAAAAATGATTCTACAGACCTTTAACTAAAATATCTTTCATGGCATTTGCATAAGATAATGGAGGTAACTCATCGAGGCAATAAAAACTTTGCTTATAAAAACGAAAATCTTTTACTTAACGTCTTACTTAGCATCAACGCATAACCATCTGGAACACTGAACCGGACAAGTAAAGTTTTATAACCCAAGAGAAATACATGGGATGGGAGTACAAAGTGCCAAGCTGTAGACTGATTATAAATTATAAAGCCTTGTTCGGTGTGGATCTAATTACAAGACCATTGTGGCCCTACACTTTGTGGACCTCAATAAATATTTTGTGTCATTCCAGCATCTGGCTTTGGACTCAAACCATAAAGAACTAAGAAATGTCATCTTCTTTATTGGGCACTTGGAAGAAACGATGGCCACGTTAATAGACATTCTTTAGTGGACAGTGTACAATACATGATATCCAATACCCGTCATCAAATAATGAAAGTGTAAAGGGTTTGATGCACTTACTACCATGCAGTGGGTAAGTATGCCCTTGAGAGGGTACACTGGGAACCGCGGATATTGTTGGAAAAGGAACGGAGAGCTGCGCATTTAGAAGCTGAAGACGCTCCTTCTTGGCTGTCAGACTTTTAATCTGTTCCTCCAGCCTCCTGTTCTCGACTTGCAGTTGGTGTAGAGACTTCAGCATGCCTAAAACTAACAAGAAGCGAAAGGTACCTGTGACACAACCGACTTTAGAAATAATCGCACTGCAAGCCACCATTTAGCACCTGTGGTGCCTAGTCGACTTATAATTTGTGTAAATTACAAGAAATATGAGAAAATAGTTGTTCTTCAAAACTGCTTTCTTGTGCATTTTATTTGTTGCATATTAGAAATTGCAAATCCTTTTTAAAAAGTGTATTTCACGTTTAAATTTCAAATTGCTATGGGAATAATAAACGTTCTAGTGCGTCCAATTAAGACTTTTCTTCTTCCAAATATTAAAACCCTAGTTAAATAAGGGTTTAAAAATAAAGTAAAAAAATTGTGCATCTTAAGAGAATTATCAGTTGCTTAAAGTCTTGATTATTAACAGATACACCTAAAATATCTCTGCACAACTGTAGATCATTGCCAAAACATGCAATGGAAAAACGTTAAAAAAACAAACAAAAAACTTTGAGCGTAAAGTTGTAACTCAAAACTAGAATGTGGTTGTAACTGCACAAATGAGTTGTGTCTGTAGTTTAGGGCTCATCAGTCTGTCAGTGCAGACGAAGGGGCGAAGGCTTCCTAATCAGATCTTGACCACCAAGTTTCTGGACCCTTGAGCCTCAGGATTTCCTGGTCTTTGATGAAATGGAAAGGGAACAGATTTTGCCGGCAGGGTCTCCCTGCACCAGATGAGAAGAATCCTGGCAAGCATCATCTTATTCCAACTGCAACTAAGCAACTGACATTTATAAGAACAGACTATGGAAATCAACTGCAAATTAGAATATATATATATATACGGTATATATATATTTAAGTGTTGAATATTACGCACCATAAACCTCTCTTATTTTAGGATTAAAAAAAAAATCCAATGGATTGTCAATAAAGATCGAATAGAAAAACTAATTTCATAGAGTAGTTATTAGGTACTGCAGATAGGAAATAAAAACAAATTAAAAAAAACGTAAAGCGTTAACAGCATTCTGTATTTTACGTGCTATTCTACTATATTTATATATATATATATATAAATAAAAAAGTTAAGGGTTTATATTTGAAACACAATTGACGCCTCCATAAACATACACTTGGCAGATCTATCATTTTATCCTTTCATCTATAGGTTTAACCTAATAAAAAAAAAACCTCTTTTAGATGCCATTTCAGTCCCTACGGCAATCAGTGCCTATTGTGTCACATGACAAGCATTCCCCAAAAACCTATGGCAGAAGTAAAACTTCATATGAATTAAGAAATCAACAAAACTAAGATTTATGTTTGTTGTTGCGTTTAGTTGTTTAGTTGTATAGTTGCGTTTAAATTCAGTAGAGCTGGTGGGACAGCACCTTTAAGATGTCACACACTGTAACCCCGACAGTTCTAGAACAGTGTAGATAGTACAATAAAGTTTCCTTTGTTTGACCTCTATTCCCGGAGATAAATGTGTATCGCGGGGCACAGCCACATCTGGTCATTTCCCAAGGATTCGTTTGTCCCTCCTCTCCAGGCGCACACAAAGGAGCTCTCAGAGAGCCCAAATGAGATGCGATACGACTTTAGTAACCTGTCCTCTAGCTATCATGTTTAAAGGATTATCCCTGCACGAATTTCCTCACAATTAGCATTTTCTCCGGCACGCCATTCACAGACGACACAAGCGCAACGAGATTCATTTTGGCTGCCTGCAAACTTTTTGTTGTTTTTAAATTCTGCTTCAAAGTCCATGGTAGCAACTGCGTCGTTACATTGCAATGCAAAGCTTTGCCTGTGAGAAATATCCGTTTTATATTATTTAATAAATATATCTGTAATACAAAAAAAAAAATCTCTCACCAATTTAGTTTTATTGGTTCGACTAGCAGGCAAAATTGTTTTTTTTTCAATAAGTAATGAGTGCCGGAAATAACAGCAAAAAAAATGGTTCACCTCATAGTAGGGAGCTAAACGAACCCGAGGTTATACGTAGGTTGTCTTCAGCGCATTGGCTTGCATCGTATATATATATCCATCGTATATTTTAATTTTGTTTATAAAAAAACAAAACAAAAAACCGTAGGGTACCTACAAACTTAGTTCTCATTTTATTGCATAGCCAAGTTACTTCAGTGCTGTATTCTAACGTCGTAACCTTGTGTCTGAGGGGGTTTTCTTAGCGAGGTGATAAAGCAGAGACAGATGTTCGGTGATGAGGCACACGGTAACGTTATGAGACATAGTAACTTTAGAAGGACATCACCAATTTTTAAAATAATAAAAAAATAAAAATGGATTTGCATCCTCATGTTAAAGCTCCGCTCTAAAGCGCTTAACACGGACTTACTGTCGCTCGTGGCTCCTTGCTCCTGTAGAAACTGCTGCCCCTCGTTCCACTGCCTCTCCAGAAGTTGTTCTATGCTGGTGGCCACAGGAGGAATATTTTCTAGACTGTTTCCAGACTGTTCATATCGAGATGGCAGATTATTCAGCGGAGATCTGTAGGAATGCCATCGTCCGTTAAAACCAAAATAAAAAGTGATTGCTTATAATTTTTTTTTTTAAAGAATATATTATTTTAATATATGTATATGCTCAGATACATTGCCATCCTCATATAAAATATGTAAGCATCCCAGGGAGTGTGTGGGGGGCACTGCACTTATCTTACTTTTGCTTTGTATCACATTATAGAAAGTGTGAATGATTATTATTTTTTTAATAATAATAAGGTTACCGCAGATAATTTCAAGAGGATGATTATGGGACCAAGAAAAAAATCATTTCTTTATTTTTATATTAAATGTGCTTACAGCAAATAAGCATGTAAAGAAAACATTACTGTCCCCAATAAACACAGTCTTGATTACACAAAAGAATGCAAACATTTGTTTTTCTATTGAGGGTCGGCATTTGGCTATTTACATTTTCATAAATGCAAAACCAAGTGACTGCATTCAAAAATACGAACGAGTCGTGAGCAGGTGTCCCTTTCACCTAATAGTCAGTTAAACCAGCCCTTCCTCTGAAGCAGGATACAATTTCCCTAAAAAATGTACACAGGATTAAAAGGTTGTGATCAGTCTTTCAACTGTCAGCATTGCTCCTCGGCAGGAGCATCCGCATATTGAAAACCAAATGCAAAGTATTCGCCCTGGGACTGCTAGTCAGCGTGACTTATCATGGCAGGTCTGCATCCAGCACTCTGCGGCCCCGGCATAAATTGGAAGGAACATGATGGACGAGGACTTCTAAAGAGAGGGAATGGAGAACCACGGGGGACTCCACTGTCTACTTACTATAAGGGCAGGAGGAGTCAACGTCCCAACGCACTGTGTGCTATTTCATTATTTACTCTGAACTTGCAGAAATCTCTACACACACACACATATATATATATATATATATATATATATATATATATACACACACACACCGCACCCTCTCCAAGATGCCACAAAAACATTACTGACACATGGCTGGACTATCTCTTTAAAAACAGAATATGGTATTCAGTATTCAGAAACTTTTTTTAAATTGAATAACAAATGTTATATTTGATTCGCTAGTACCAGAGTATACTCTGAAGCCCTTTGACAGGATGAGGATTTATTATTATTATTTTATTTTCATTTTCTTTTTTACTTTAGCCATGATCACATTAATGGGCCCTTTCGGTTTCCTAGCATCGCGAGTTTCAATGATGCAGAAAGCACTTTCACTTTTACCATTCAGCATTTGCAGACATTCTCTCTGAGCTGCCTGGGTCGCTTATCTAAGTTTGTATTTGCTATGTCAACAAAAGTCTGCGACAAAATACATAAAAAGAAATAAAAACCCCCAAAACCAAGTTCCGCTGTCAATCACGACTGAGCACACACTACTTACCTAGGAGAGACGCTTCCTCTTGGGGATGTCCCCCTGACAACGAGGCCACGATTCTGGTCTCCCGCGTCTTGATCTGTTTAAGAGACAATTAATAAAGAGAACTTGATTTTTTACTTGTTACATTTATCACCTCTAGATTGTAAGCTTGTGAGCCAGGCACTCTTTTTCTAATGCATCGGTTTGTCTTAGTCTGTCAGTTCTGGGTTTGTCAGAAGCGTTGAATGTATGTATTGTAGGAAGTGCATGCATTTGTTAGCGTTGTATAAAGAAAAGATAATAATTTGGTAATTAATAAGCCGAGCATCCTGTAGTCACATCAGATCGCATTACAATACTTTCTCGTGATGTTTACTGTAGGCTGGGGTTGAGATTTTGTCGGCTACATCCTAAACTTTCACCAGTGCCTCAAAACTCTTGGTCAACAAAACATAACAAAATAATAAATACAACTCGTTTCTGATTCATTGTCCAACGAATTTCACTTCTTTGAAATGTTCTCACCAAAATATCCAAAAATTAACAATTTTATATAAAAGCTCTGTGTAATTATCTGAAATGTATTATCTGGCCAAGGTGACTGCATGACATGAGCAACCTTAAGTACTGAAAGCGTGGATCATACCATCACAACCAGATAGGGTATACGACCACAGGAGAACATTAAAGACACCTGGCTTGGTAAAAGGGCAAATGGGAGAAATCAGTGAGAGACGAGCCAGAGGAAATGGGATTGAAATGTCACAGACGGGAGACAAATGAATGACGGTTAAATTAAGTGGAAATGTTGGGGAGACGCACTGCGTGGTGCAGGAAGCAGTGGGTAAAAGGGTCGAGTGGTGCAAAAGAGGGTATTGAAGAGTTAAGATGTGGAAACACAGAAAGGGGGCATTGAAATAGAGACACAACTGCAATTCAATAAGGAAAATGACATCTGGGGAAAGATAAGAAATTGGGAGAAATGACAGCATTAGCGAGGCACAGAGGAGCTCCAACATACTGTGAAGGCTCTACAATGAGACATTAGAAGCTGTGGATCCCTAGAACCTTGAATGTAAAGGAAGCCAATCGCAAATAGAGGAAGAAAATGCGAGACAGGAAAGTTAAGGGGTATCTGTGCAGAATCCAGGCCTGCCACTATATGTATGAATATATCTGTTGTCTCAGCTTTCCCTCTACGACTTCTCACATGTTCTTCTGTTCTAACGAAGGCTCGTGCGAGTGTGGTCTTCATAGACCTGATTGCAGTAATACGGTGTATACAGACGAACATATTCTCCTCATCGCCAAGTCAAACATTTCCTTTAAGACCTTAATAGAGCGAGATTAAACATCCTGAACTGTGCGAGTTACCCCCACCTCTCTCTTTCCTCCTTCATATTTCTGGAGCCCATGGATAATGCGTGGCTCTTTCATTCAGGCTTACAGGGAAGGAGTGTGGTTCCCATTTGCGATATACCTCCCCTCTGCCACTTTTAATTTCTCTAGTGAAAGTAATGAATCACAGCTGTGAATGGCTAATCTGTATGCTTATCACAGCAAATCCCAATGCATTGCGCGGGTTAACACTTTCCACTCTGACAAACCCTAATCATTAGGTCTACTGACATTGCCTTAAATAATCCATACAGGAAACCCTTTAATTAAATGCAAATGCAGAGGAAGAGGAGGTACAGGAGGTAGACCGACTGACGGAAAATCTACAAGTGCTTCCTGATTGGCAACACGGACCAATGTAAAGATTAGCATATGGAATGTAAACACATGGACACATCTACTAAGCCAAGAAGTGTATATATCACTTATTTAAAACTGTTCCCAATTAGCACATTACTGCTTCTAAAAATGTTTTTTACATTTTTATTTACAAAAAAAATTGGAATAAAAGAAAACCCTGCAGTGTATTCCACCAAGCAGCATTGAAACCCACAGGGTTAAGAGAACTTGCCTGCAGCCCTCAACAAAAGCATCAACCCTATCTGGCCCCATAGAAGGTTATCCTCCCTTCATTCTGAGTCGAAAGACCTCTGACCCTTGGCTGGCAAAGACATGATTGATCCATTCTTGGTAAACTGTTAAACCCATCCCCCTCCAACAAACAGGCATGACTACCAAGACATGTCAACAAAACCCCTCACGCACACCCCTCTCCAGGAGGGAAGGAGACAAAGCAAACCCAGGAACACATTCAGCCTGTGAAAAACACCAGGGGAACATAAGCATTTCTGAGAAGTGACTTCAAATGTACAGTGCACAGTTTGCGGGGGCAAATTCACATTTACATATAGACGAGATCATGTACAAAAAGCAGCGCTGCCTTTATGTACCCCCTAATCTTATATCTGCTGTCTCAGTGGGTTTATACATGGTAGCGTTAAGAGGACACTCCAGCCATCAGATGGATTTTGATTTTGAGTGGCCGCTTTAACTTTTTCTTTGGCCCCCATACAAACGCATAGCTTACTTGCGCCAAACACCCCAGAACAGAGGTCTCTGACCCCCGGTGCACATGCACAGAAAGTGCTTCCACTGATTTCAATAGAAGCACATCTCTGCCACAGAGGAGGCTGCGCATGGCATCTCTCTGGAAGGCGAGTGATTTATTTATATTTAGGGTGTTGAGGAGGCTGCCGGGACACGCACACACACGCACGCACCATATTTTATTCTCAAATTACAGGGACTGTGGAGATTTCTAGAGCAATAATGTGTGTGATCTACAAATGTAGTCTGTAACACAATTCTTAACTTGTAGATATCTTTTCTAAAACTTTTTTTATACATAAGTAAAGACAGCAGTTGTGCGGAGACTCTACATTCTTTTATTTGCAACTCTGGTTTGGTTGTAATAACATAAATAAAAGTAATATGACAACTTCAAGTTATGTATTGTTGTTGACGGTGTTTGAGTCTCCGAACAGCTGCTGCACTTCCCTATCCCCCTCCTAGTGGAAGAAATCAGCAATGCTTGTGCTACAACTGCTTCTTTATATAGATTTCAAATTTAACTCTATATGTCACTAAAAAGAGGCATCTTAAATGGGGGGAGGGGGTACGACGAGAGATAGGAAAACATTTAAGTGCACAAGGTCTGCACAGAAAAATGCAAGGGGCCTAAAGTTAGCGTGCTCAGAACGATGCACAAACACTGATCTATGGTTATTTAATGGGCTAGAAGTCAATTGAAAGCAATAATGATTTTTAATGCATGCCTTATTTCTAAACATCTTCCTAATGCTACTTATTCTCTTCTATTGTAGTTGGTGAATAAACCTTTACGAGACATTCTGCTTTAATTAATCCACAAAATGTAAATACGGGACGTGATACTTACTGTTCTCCCGTCAGACGGCACACTGGTATCGGGGTAGGAGACTCTGAAATGTTTGTGTAAGGGTTTGAGCCCCTAACTAAATTTGGGTGACACAAGTGCACCGACGGAATGACGGTATGAATGCTTTGTTGAATGTTTCCGGTTAAATATTCTTCTTTATCGGAACTAAAAAAAGGGTATGTCCAAAAAATGTTCTTTTCAAACTTCGAGGCTTATGGTGAGCCATTGAAACTAGGTGGAGTATAGCCCCCAAAATGAAGTTGTCTTATGGCCATGTCTAAAAAGTAACCCTGCTCTAAATTCAAATGTGCAACGTTTAAGAATTTGTGGTGTAGGCATGCAAATAAAGACAGACATACGGATATGCTACATTTTCATTCCATAGCCGCTGTTACACTGGCTTCCCACTTTATACATAGCTTTGAGCACAGCACAGAGTAGTATTGCATGACCTACAGAGTTCCAGATACATAGAGCGGTTTCGATCCTTCCAGATGCCATCATTGCACTTCAGGAACACACATTTGAAAACACAAACATGCAACTAACATCTATCCGGGACACCATTCAAAACATTTTAACACAATCTCACAAATCAGTTTTTATTAACATTTAGTGAAGGTGATTCACAGAATGTTTTGCATCTGTAGACTAAGGATAAGGATTATGCTTGGTATAAGTCTATGCAAAATATAGATATTCAATGAAAAGTACAGCTAACATGAATCAATAGAAAACATTAACATAAAGAAATACATTTATACCTGCTTGGCTGGTTTCGGTTGACCCTAGGAGCGAACCCACTGCGGAGCTAGCATTTTGCCGGCTGCCGTAAACATGAGATGAAGACGCGGTAATGGAGGATCCAGGGAGTGCGTTTACCTGTAAAGAAAACATACTCTTAACCACTATTTCCATGTGCACGATACACACAAAACAATCCAAAAGATAAAAAGCTACTTGAGCAAAAAAATCAGTTACAAGTATCTTGCATTGGGCATTGTGTAACATTAAAATAAAAATGTATGGCTAGGTAAAGAAAGCATTTGGCTTTGTAGGTACACATTTAATTGGGAAGAAGAAGCCTTTATTAAAGCTCAATTACTGTCAGTTGACTTGAATACGCATGTCCACATTGTTGAATGTCACCAAGCCCCAGAGGAAGGCTCCTATTGATAAAGGGGAATTAGACAGTAATGAGAACAGTATCTTGCCATACAATCACAGCACATATTCTTGGGCTCTGCCTAGCTGGTTCTAGAATAGAATTTGATTTCTGCAGAGGGAAACGAGACGCGGGAATAACGTGGAAAATAAAATCATCAGGGATTCTATTGTTCGGTATCAATTCTGACAAAAGGCTCAAAGGAAGATTTTGTGTAAAATACTGAGACAGATGTAAAATTATATCTAGTACATTCATTTTCTGAATTATTTTATTATCCTTGGACTGGCTTTAATCACCAATTAGCTGTCACAGAATGCACTAAAATACACTTGCTAAAATAATTGATCAGAGTGATGTAATAACTCAGCCAAATCAACCAATGCCATGCTTGTATATAGCCATTAAAATTTTAGTTTAGAAAACCTCACAACCTAATGGACCATGTAACAGAAGTCAGAGATTGTGAAAGAAAGACTTTTTAAGTTTACTGCTGTTCTGTAACAGGCAAGCTTTGGTGGGTATTTATATTAACACACAATATAATTACACCGGATTTTACACAAAAGATGATTAGGGTCATAAAAAGTCCCCACATTCCATATACTGATGTGCCATATGAAGGTAAAAATATATATTTCTAATAATGCACTCTTTTATAATGTGATAGAACACAGTGCTGCTCTTTAACATAGTAAAGTAATCTGGATCTCAAAATACTTGTCTAAACCTAATCTGATTAATTTTACGCTAGTTTATCTTTTATTCATGTGTTTTCTAGCATCTAAACAGTTAAACATAGGCACTGATATGAAGGGTGACAGTACTTTAATCATTAAATCAAATGGAAGACGCCTGGAACTGTTTGGGATTAACCATTACTGACATACGGAATAAACAAATCTTCATCGTGGTATGCCGAGCATAGCCAAGGTTTTAAAGGACCGTACTACATCTCTGGCGCCAGGACTTTCTGCGACCATGTGGGGTTTTCTGCTAATTAATCTTCTTAAACCACTAAGATGTTATGGGCAGGTAAACAACAGATGTCTCAAAAGACTGGCCTAGCTTATTTCAATCCAGCTAAGAAGGTCAACAAGGTCCCAATTCCAGATATGCAGCATAATATACACAGCTACAAAAGGTATGTATCATTAGAACATATCCTCATCTCATCTGACTACGCCATCATTGGAAAGGCTGGACATAAATGGCATTTTTTGGGAACATGAGGAAGAAGTGTTGTACAAGATACTCAGCTTCACGAACCAGGCTCAGCCCTGACCCCATGCAAGGATCTGTATTTTTGGCAGCTCCCCAGCCCTACTTACTGAACGGATCTTCAAAACTTTGTATTCATTCATGTTGCTAACCACCGTTCAGAAGGCCTCTGCTGGGACCTGTGCCAAACACGTGAAAATGAACCCTCCAGCATACGTAGCAAGACAGCGCGGCCAAAGTCTTGCATAATCCATCGCAATAAAAACGCTCTGCCTTGGCTGGAAACACCATTCCCTTTCGAAGAACATTCCTGTGTCTGTCATACTGGGGTTCTGTTTCAAGAATAGTAACGACTTGTACACTGAACCAAACATGGCAGTTATAAAAAGAAAGGAGCGGGCAGTTTAATTAAGGTCAAGCAGGTTCCCAATAGTGCATTAAAATAACTAAGGCAGGAAAAATATGAATGAACATTTAAAACATTTAAAAAGACTGATTTTTTGCTGTTCTGTGGTACTATTGTGAAAAATATACACATACAATATCCATTTTTAGAAGAAATATATATATTTAAAAAAAAAAAAAGAAAAACTCAATTTCAACCCCAAGATCTAGAGGCAATTTCTCCAAATTAGAAATATTGTATTCAAGAAATACCTACCCATAAATAAAGCATCTTTCCAGCCAAATAGAAGGCAACTAGAACGTAAACCTAGTCACTGACCAGGAAACAAAAAGATCTTTATATATCAGCAGGTGGTTAGGGGTCCCGGTTATCTACAAAGTTTCATTAAATGGGCAAGCGGAACAGGAATGTATCATATTTCCCCCCGGTAATTTATTTAAAATGAACATAAAAATGAACACACAGGTTGTGTTCTTTAATTTGTACATACAATTTACTTGTGTAAAAAAAAAAAAAATATATATATATATATATATGATTTTTTCTCACACAGACTATTTTTGCCCACTCTTTAAGGACTAAACGGTGCAGCCCAACGCCTTTTCTTTAGATTACCATTGTTCTAGTTGGCCAGATTCCCTTGGTTATCGGCATGATCACATCTCTAACACTTCTGTAGCCGAGATATGCTCCAACACCAAGCACTATAAATTCAGAGCAGTGACAAGAACCCCCTTTTCTGATTATTTCTCCCAAACAACATTTCCAAACCACTTAAAATACGATCACTAATGCTAAAATGTGACCAACTGCACTCGCTGCATTATACAATGGAATCTTCATATATAAAATATACATTTCCGACTGGCTGTACGCTAATGCCTACTGACTGATGTGACACTTGCCAGTGAAGGGAATGGTAACAGACCCCTGCTGTTCTCCCCAGCCATCGCTGCCTACAGAGTCACTTCCCCTGACTGCGCTTTACTGCGCTTATCCACTGGCTTTTAAATATGCCCACATTAACCCTTTTCTGCTGGACTGGATTAGCATCAAATCTTCTTCTGTTACGACATGGACTACTAAGCAAATCATTTTATACATGTGTTAAGGTTGGATTAAAGAAAAAAGGGGGAAAAGGGGCTATGACATTTCTCATTCAATTTAACTGGTTTTTATTTGAGTTTACATTGGAAACCAGCTATCATCATCATAAAACTGGGGGGGGGTTACTTAGAATAAGGCTAAGGAAGCATAGTAGCTATAAGAACGCAGATGCAGAAGCATGTTCTGGGGAAAAAGTAGCTTAACAAGGTGTCTGGCAATATTCAATTATTTATATTTAATAGTATTTATATTCTATTTGTGAGAATATTTTTTTTTACTGCAGCAAATTAAAAATAAACCCTTCATTGAAACATTTTCATTTCTGAATTTAATGGAAGAAATGCAAAGTGCTATATTTAAGGAAATTTCATGCATTTTCCTGAGGAACTTGATATTTTCCAGGCACTAAAAATGGCAAACTACCAATAAAATACAATTTCAACTTGTCCTTTAATTTCAGGGAGCTATATCTTAAGAGCACAAACAGATTTCATCTATTCTTAACTGGAATGCATAGTTCCTATTTGGAGTTATGTTAAGACTCATTGTATAGCACTGTGGAATATGATGGCGCAATAATATTATTATGTAAACAATAATAATTATAATAATAATAACAGCAATAGCGTCTCCTGCCGGGGGGGGGGGGGTTGTTGCCTTGTAAGGGTAGGACGAAAAGAAGAGAGAGATTCTCTGAAGTTGCACTCCTTACCTTTAATCTAATGCATCCAAGTTTTAATATAACCGCTTAACAATGCTAACAATTTCCTTTAATCTCCAGATTAAATCCAGCAACGTTTAACCTGCTCTTATTTTAATACGGAGGTCAGAAAACCAAAAAGGGGCCCTCAAAAGAGAACAAAACTGGTCCTAGTATTTCAAGTTGTGCATTATTAACACCTTTCCACTGTAGGCTTAACGTGAAGCAGAAGATTCATGGTTCACCCATGGCAAAAACAGGCCATAGCAAGCATTTATTAAAGATGCACAATCATCCCGTCAATACACATTAAGGGCACGGGCTTCTAACAGGCTGTAAAATTCCACAGCTGAAGTAAGCGCTCGCTGGCTTTCTAACAATGTAAGGCGGTTTGGGGGGAGTGAAGGAGGATTGCAGACAGCTTTCTTGGGAATTTTCTTTTCCCTTTGCAATTTTCTGCAAACAATACATGCGTCAGTGAAATAAGAGTCAGCATAAGAAAGTGCAGCACCGCCACTACTTCTCTGACATCAGAACTCTTTATGAGCATGAAAAGATTTAAATCAACCTGTCCTCACATAGGGCTAAGAGCTGTGAAGGCTTGTACCATCCCAATTCTTTTAAAAGCCTGGGGTATTGTGCGTGACATACCATGGAGCCTGTGCCATCGTAAGGCTCATACCATCCCATTGTGAAGAAAAAAGTTAATTAATTAGTACTCATTGGAACACAAAAAGTTGAGTTTTGTTGACACTTCCTCATGTAACATCACATTTTTTTTGTAGAAAAGTAAAAAAAGGCTAGGTAATAGGCAACAGGCCAGGTTTAGACTTAATGTGAGTAACCGTGCACAGCAGATGGAAGATACAAGTGTTAAGTCTTGGAACTCGATGTCATCCCAAAATAATGCTAGAAGTCCATTGCTGAAAAGGCCGTCACTTACATAAAATAAATATTTGCATACAGGCTACAACTGTCACTAAAACAAATTAATATTGACAATAGTCTACTAACTATGAGGCAGAAGACACTAAAAGTTAGTTAACATTACAGATCAGACATATCAATCTCTCATAACCAGGTGAGCTAATGCAGAACATATGCCATTTATATCAATATAATTTGTAATAATCTCAAAAGACAGCTAAAATACCCCAAGCAGACTGAGGCTAAAGGTCTGTTACTATATAGAAGAGTATACATGTCCTAACTATAAAACACACCATAAAGAAAATACACATTATTGTCTCTAACGTTCTTGATGAAGTCACGCTATACTACCTTAGATCTGCCTTAACCAGGGTACACGTGGCATTAAGCGGTATGGGGCTATTCACCTAATGACCATTTATTTGTGAATATAGAGCAGTCACAAAACAAACTACAATACAATACAATTGGAAGAGATGTGGCCATGAAGAGCGTCAAGGCCGACTTTATGCATTTCCCCAAGGATTGCTGAGAAGTAGCTACATACATCAAAGGCACAATAAGAGCTATACATTTGCTTGTAGCAAGAGTACATTTAACATAAACAAAAATGATGGAAATCAGGTCAACTGCACAAGTTTCAGAATTGTCATGGTGCTAGTCTACAACAAACAGAGAAGAAAACCACAAGAAAACAAATTTAAAACATTTTCTCTTGTTTTCAAACATTTCTCAAGTAGAAAACCCATACCTGAGAGATTTATACATATCTCATCAAATATATAATTATTATGTTAAGTGGGTAATATTCTATTATAAATATATATGTTTACATTTATATATATATATATGTGATGATTGGCTACAAAGACAAAGATGGGGGCAGACAGTGGTTTTCATGGTTTTTTTTTTTTGCCAGAGTAAAATTTATTCCCACTCTTCAATAAATGTTCATGGACATAAGTAACAACTATTGTATCAGAAGTTGGGTTGCTAACCCTTTCACCGAGGAACACCATTCAGTTACATGCCCAGCGACAGCCTCCTTAAATCAGATAGCAGCGCCAGGTGTCTGTACATGGCATGTGCAATGCTAAAGAATATGGTGACTTTTGCTTTATATAGTGTAAAGTATATAGTATATATATTACTTGTTTACGTCAAATCACGTTGAGCATAAATGTGTTCATTAAGTGTAACATCTTGACCAAAATGACGTACCCTTGTTTGGGTGTAAAAGTATCAATGACACACATCTGGAATACTTGTGATTGGAAAATTAATTAAATCAAATATTTCGGGTTTCGTTGATTTTTGCATCAGAGAACATATATACATGTTTACTATTTTCATATCTGCCACTTTAAACACTCCACGGCCATTCAGTGTGGACTATACAATAGATTCTACAGAATGTGGGAGGCAACGGAGGGTTAAATTTGTACACAAAATATTTTCTTCCAGCAGGCCCTTTTTTTTTTTTTTTTTTTTGCTTCTGCTCCCGACATGTTGGGCTTTAATACTCAGCGTGTGATGAGAGATGAAACCAAGTGTGAACAACTTTCAAGTCCCATGAGGAGGCTGACTGTTGAAGCTGTCAGGTTCAATTGCATCACTCGACATTATTCAATGCCCCAAACTGCTCCCTAATTGTTAGGGGCTTAACATATTCAGAAGTATTGTTTAGGCTAATACTGAAATGCCCACAAGTTGAGTTTCCATAAAGAAGGGGGAGGGACCTCATTGTACTTAAACTAATACCGAACTCTCCACCAGCGTATTCTCTGGTGCCATCCTGTGCATGAAAAACAAACCCGGAAACCACTTTTACTGGTTTTTATTCCGTCAATGAGGCCGATATTATTAGTGTTAAAGGATGATTTGAACATCTGGCATTTTTTGCCCAACTCTGCAAATTGAAGACCTCATGATGCCCTTCACAGAGAGGACCTCATCAAAGTTCATTTCTACACAGATTAAAAAAGGTGCTCCACCAATTGGCTATGTAAGTTATGTTTTTTTCCCGACATCTATTTTTCTGACAATTAGAAAATATTTGTTCTAAAATTAAGATATATAGATTCGCTCAATATATTTACATATTCTTCATCATCATCATAAAGGAAGACAATAAAAATAAAGAATGTCTGGCTTTCCAATTCCAAAAACTTCAGAAACAATGACTAAAATGTTTTATTTCTCTTCTTTTTCTAAAAATGTATTTCATTTAAATTTAAATTTGCATTGAACTCTTAGAAATACTACTCTATCTTCTCTACAGTTGCGATTTGTCTCATCATGGGCAACATTTTTCTCAGTTATAATAGGCTGATCATCAGGACCAATCAGTGAAGCGGGTAAAAATAATTACTGAGAAACGCTGAAACATTACCAAGCTGATGTTTATTCCTTACAGGGGGGGGTTTCTAAAGGGGTGCGTGATGGCTCTGAGGAGATGGGGTAACTCATCAGCTCTTAAAGCCATTGTATGTGGATCACAAAACAAATATATCCATTGCATTTTACACATTTTTTATTTTTCCCAATTTACCTTGAAATCCTTCTGCGTTCTCTGGAACATTGGTGATTTAATAACTTGTAGCATAAAGGATTTTTTTTTTTCTTTTAAAGGCTGACGATCACAGTAACATTTTATGCTTCTCTGCCAGGTGGGTACTACACACATACACTTGACTGATAATATCTCTTGACCATCTGAGTACCTCGGTCATACTAGATTATACAGACTAACTCGGGCAATATTATCTAGCTACTTTACTGAAGCATTCAAGTGTTATTCAACAGCAACATCCAAAACCTTCCTGTATGTTATTCAGCATATAAATTAATACTGTGCTAATATTCAGGAAAAATAAGATAAGCACATTAGAGCTACTAGAGCTCAAAAAGAGCTACCAACATTTAAAAAAATATTTTCTGGAGAACAAAATGCTCTGAAAATTCCCAAAAAACATTAAAGAGTGGAAATTGTGTCTTAAAAACAATGCAGCATCTTTTAATTATCGTCTAACATTGTAAAAAATGTGGGAGTATTTAGAAGGTATTAATGCACACCAAAATTAGCAAGAAAAGCGTGTGATAAATTACCATGTAAAATTATCTTATTTTCTCGGTTAACAAAAATGAATTGTGTAAAAACAGAACTGGCCAAGCGACACGCTGAGGAATGCTTCCTAACATTATGTTGTTCTAGGAGAGAATTAACTGTCAAAAATTAACAACTTGACATGCTATTAAACTCATTTTGATGACATCAGTAGCAGCTAGATTCCTAGAGAGCTGGAGGAAAGCAGACAATATAAATGACAGACAGACTACTTAAACCAAATTTTAAGACCACAGAGAGCTTCTGTTCATCCCCATGTCATTCCTCCCTTGTGTCGCTATTATTGCGTGAAATTATTTAACCCTGTCAGTGCCAGACAGGTTGGCAATGTATTACTCCTCCGTGGACCCTGAGACAATTCAAGTAAGTTTTTTAATGGATCTTAAAAGTGCAAACTTAATTTCAGGGCTGGTCAAAATAACCCGTGGGTTTGGCAGTGGAATCCAATAAAAGCTTTTCTGTGGAACATGCATGCCTGTGAATACTGCTGGCTTAAAGGATGTTTTCATAACCAGAAATCTAAAAATGAAAGAAAACTTTAAAAAAATGGTAAGCCTGGCTTACCAATCAAAATGGAAAGCAAATTTAGAACTATACATATACCCCGATACAAAACACAATGGTCATATAACCATTAACATTTAGCCATAAGTTATCTTTATGTGAAGAAGAGAATACGTGAACTACAGAGAGACATATGCTTGAGTAAAATGGGTCAAACTTTTTAAATCTGGAAAAGCTGTTCAAAACTGCTAAAAAAGAAACATAATGGCTTTCTATTACTTTTAATCAACAGTTCTCACAGTGGAAAAAAAATCCACACTACTCCTATTTCTATCCAGGAGTACAAACATCTTTAACTGTCCTTCCTGAGAACAATCTTTAATTATTTCACCATGGTTTGGAGCGACTCCCTAAGTATGTAGTCTTCTAACATTTGTACCCTAGTACTAATTTGGATAAGAGAGCCTTCAAGTGTTGGAACATTACATTCTTAATTAAACCCATCATACTATTACACAATTCTAGAAGATACTAGGAATTGCGAAATTTAGCTGGATGTAGGTAAAATGTGTGTATCCCTTTTCTTGGTTTTATGGCTACAAACACAACCTTTAACAACTGAACTTTCTGGGTTTGCTTTTTTGTGTTGAGGCATAATTACAATAAACAATTACATACTCAAAATGATGGTAACGAGTTGTCATTTTGTATAGATTTAGCTCTCTGTGATTCAAATGCAGAAGGAGCACTATACTAGACGGTGTATTCTGGATGTGAATTGTTGCTAAAGGCAGCAGGTCATACAAAAAAAGTAAAATAAAAATAAAATTAACACATTGCATTAACACTATAAAACTGATCATTTAAACACCTTCATAAAGAGATAATATTGGCATTAATAGAAATGTTACCATTTTGCAAAAGAAAATATGAAGCTAAATCTTCAAGTATGTTTTAATAATCACATCAGAGGCAAAATAAAAATGTAAAGCAAGCTGCGGTCAAACAATTGTGGAAAGCGCGGGGTTAAAACGCACAAGTAGCGGAATAAAACAAGACCACGGGGAACATCAACTCAATCTAAAAGCAAACATTGTGAGAAGGGATTCCCTGCTTGCAATCAGTAGGTTGAACTTAAATAAAAAGCAGGCTTTCCCTCTCCAGAACTTGATTTCAGATTAATACCCTCAAAATTATTTAATATTAAAGAAATAAATAGAAAAAAAAAAAGAATCGGAACTCTTATTAGACAGCCTGGTCTTCTCATTCAGCGCCATCACCATTGTCTAAGGCAGCTAAATTGAGGTCCTGCTACACTCAGTTCAATGAAGAGGTCAATGTGGCTCCGTTGCCTGGAGACAGATGGTTGCTACAGCAGCACCCGATAAGCCGGGGTAAATAAGCTTCAGCTCCAAGGCAGAGAGCATTCACCGCTAAGAGCCAAACACAAGATGCAGCTGGCCCAGCAAGCCGCACTCTGCAAAAATCAGGCAACTGCCTTCGCTTCAATCTCGCTGAATGACGATTGTGAAGCCAATCTCCCCGGAACAAGGGCTAAAATAAGATTGGAAGGATTTTAATTAGACAGAAATACGGGATTACGCAGATACTGGGACTCTTTGTTCTTCCTGTTAGGTCACATGCTACTTAAGAATCTCCCTCTAGCTGTAAATTCCTTTTGCTTTTTACCCCACCCTTTGACCTCTCAACCAAAAAAAAATATGTTGGAGAAAATTAGATTTTTTTTTTTTTCTCCTTGTGTTTTTATTTCCACATGGTCGGACTGTTTCCAATTCGCAAACTCCAGCCAGGAAAAGGAAAAAAAGGTTTCAAATCAGGTTTAAGAAATACAAAAGTGGATACTTCTGCTAGAAGTCAAAATAATGACATTGAGTACCTTTTATGTAGCATGGGTGTAATAATCAGAAAAGGTGCACGCATGATCGTGCCCTAAATGTTCATGTTTCTCCTCTGCGACATGATTTAATAGCCGAGAATCATCTGGGATAATAAATACACATGAATGCAACACTTTTTAGGCAAAATCCAAGTTTTAAAACCAAATCCACCTAGTTCCTTGTATACAGATGCACCCTGTTTTATTTCACAAATCATCACAGCGTGATTAGTTTAAATAAATACCGAAAAGAACCATGATTACCAGATCAGATTAAAATGAACAGAAGAAAACAGAAACGCTGGTAGGGAGATTGAACGATTAAATTAATAATCGCTAAGAAAATTACTGGGGAAGACATTTTATTTATTTTTTTTATCCTTCAATGCAAAAATGACTGCTGATGTAGCAACCATCATTTTTTTCAAGTTAAAATAGCATTTTCTATCTTGTTAATCTAAAATTGCAATAATAAAATTTCCAAAGTTTATAAAACATTTAAATGGGTGTTTTTAATTTCCATTGAAGAACTAATATTTTTTGGTGTTTTTAATTTCCATTTAGAACCGAAAAAATTATTAATTTCCATGAAAGCTTGTTCATACATTTGTTTATGAATTCTTTTATCAACTATTAGTTAAATCTAGGCAACTAAAAAAACTATATATACTATATATCTATATATATTGTGTGTGTTTATTAAAGTGAAAAAATGAACATTCTAGTAGGTTTTTCCCAAATTAAAATATAATATATGCTTATGCATAAAAAAAATACAATAAAATCGAATAAACTCATAAATAATTTTCACTTTCTTAATGTCACTTTCTTAATATTACTAGGATTAAAGAACAACTAAAATCAGGCATTTTATCCCTTCCCAAGTGCTACCCAAAAAATGGAAGCACTAGTTGTGTCATGTGATATATATTGGATTAGGGGATTGCACTAAATACATTTAATAATACTGCAACAAAAGAGCCGATCACTACTATAAAATGTGCTCTAGTCTATATGGTGTTCTTATAACATGAACCAAAACTGTGTTTTTTATGTTGTTTCTATTCTTTTTTTGGTGGTCCAGGGGTTTTTAATCCCAGCTGTTTTTATAAGCAAAATAGAGCAGCCCCATAAAATGGATGCTTCAAGTGTCTCTTTGAAAGCAACATTGTTAATATAGACAAACAAGATTTTTTTTTGTTGATAAGACTTTCACTACATAGATTTATATAGCAGTCAGACAAATACAGCAGCAAGAAAAAGTAAGTGATTTGGAATTACCTGTTTTCCTGCCTTAATTGTTCATGAAATGTGACTTGATCTATATCTAAGTATAGACAAACACAATGTCCTTACGCTAATAACACATGATAATCTTTCATATCTGTATTGATTATACCCATTAAAATTCGCTGGTGGAAAAAGTAAGTGATCTCTTGGATTTAATAACTGGTCGAACCTCTTTTGACAGCAATAACCTTAAACAAGCGCTTCCGGTAGCTGCGGATCAGACACGATGTACAGGAGGAGTCTTAGACCATTCTTCCTTACAGAAGTAGGATGCCTGGCGTGAGTGGCGCTCTTGCCGTCACTCCGCAGTATGGGTTATGGTTCCGATTGGGCCACTCCATTCTTGTTAATGACAGGATTCTGTAGTAGATTGAGGTTAAGGTTCATTGTCCTGCTAGAATTTCTAATGAGCTTCAGGTGGTGGACAGCTACCCTGACATTATCCTGTATGATACCTCAATAAACTTGGGAATTCATTGACTCCTGTATGATGGCAACAAAGCAGCCCCACATCATGATGCTCCCTGCACCTTTGGGACAAATGTTTTCATGTTTTTACATCATACGTAGTGCTGCGTAGTCCTGCCACGGACTCCATGCCTGTTAAAATGTTTTGCATATGATGATTCCAAGGTAGCTGTTACTGCAGGGTTTGTTTGTTTTTCCTCATTGAGCATCGCGTTGTACCCTTATAGTCATCTTGTCTGCGTGCCCACTTCTAGGAATGGTAGCCAAAGTACAATATCATCACCATTTATATATACAAAAAAATGGACGTGTAAACTCTTTGCGATGGCTTTTTAACTCTTTCCAGCTTAATGCAAATTAACAATTCTTGACTGTAGGTCTTCTAAGAGTTTGTTTTTGTGAGGCATGGTTCACATCAGCAGATGCTTCTTCAGAATAGTGAACTCAAAATGTTTCAGTGTTTTTTGTTATGTCAAAGTAGCGCTAAAACACACACCCAGTCCCGTTTCATTGATTGGATTCCAGATTTGTTAACTCCTGACTCCAATTAGCTTTTTGCTGAAGTGATTAGCCTTGGGGGGTTCACACACTTATTTTAACCTACACTGTGACTGTTTGAATGCATGGACGAGAACAATACAGGCATTTGTGTATTATTGCTTTAAACAGATTGTGTTTATTATTGTAACTTAGGTGAATATCATAATTTAAGACAAATTTATATATAAATGTTGGTAATTTCAAAGGGTTCAAAAGCATTTTCTTGCCACTGTAAGAGCTAAATGGCAAATTGTGAACTGGTAGAGCACTGTATCTCATTGGGCAAGGGAGTTACCCTGATACAAGGCACATTTTGTCTACAGCAAAACAATGGGCCATATTTAAAAAGAATTGTAAATGTGGAACAATCACCATGGAAACAAATGGGACATTCTTGCTGCCTGCTCCACAGTTGCAACTTCACTATTTAGAAGTACTCTAAATCTGATCCAGTTACTCAAGTCATATCTTAAAGCTGCTGTTCCACCTATTCTTCTATAACTAAATAAAGCATTGGAAACACAATTCTTCGTACCGCTAAATGTTTAAACCTTTCCCAGAAACCATAATTATGTAAGCATGTTAAAAGCTGTTCATATGTTTTTGCCGGCAACACAAAAATGCTATATGACACAAAACCAGGTTGTTGCCACAGAAACTGAAAACACTTCTAATAAGTTTTTGTTATGTGATTAAACCTTCAGGGGAAGAACACGGTAAGCATTTTAGAGTGTGCAATTAATGTTTTGTCTATGTGGAGCAGATTCCAAAGACACTTAAGTTCAACCCCTTTCAGTTACCAGGCGCATTATTCTGTCTAGATGGCTAGAGCCCACTGCTACAACAACGCCATTCATTTTTAACTCTGGGACAACAAAACGGTTTGATAGTAAGCATATCTGTGCCCCAATGTCTGTCCATGTGCATGGCACCTTGCATGCTCATGCACAGCACTGAAACACCAGTTACATTATCGATGATAAAAAAACCCGTTTGCCCCTTTAAACTAGTGGCGATGCTAGTACCTGGGGACTCAACATACCTGTCTGGGCGGTGTGTGTGCCACGCACGCACGTTCACCCATACCGCTACCTGCTTGATCCTGAAATGCTTCATGCACACACAGCCCGTCCGGCAGCCATATTGGTAGCTTTAACCCTATGGCAGATTAGCTCTTACAGACATTTCAACGCCCCCCCTCCCCAATTATATCTAATATCTTTTCTAGTCAATTGGCTGGTACAATGTAGAGGCGGAAAGTTACTCTATAGATTGTTTTCCAACAGCAAGGATTTCTTGCTATAGACATTTAGGGTACGCTTTGAACCCACCGCTCAAAATGAGCGGACCAGACCAGTTATAAAACATGTTAAGCTATAAATTAATAATTAATGAAAAAGAGAACAGGTGCGTGCTGAATAGTATTACATGCTAAGCGAAAGACAGGTTGCATAAGTGTAAATTAGTTTTAAAAATGTTAACACAACATATGGTCGGAATTCTTTATGCTTTAATGATTAATGTAAAAGCAAACTGTTTAAGACACAAACCGATGTCTCTCTCAGTGTTACAGAGGTGAACTAAGCATTTTACATCTGCATGAGGACTACATTTTATATTATTTGTAAACTAAAACATTGGGCTTTTAATTGTATAAATGCTGATTCTGTTTCCAACCAAACTAATCTCTGGAAATAAATAGTAACATTAAGAATTTGCAGTGATTCCTTTCCATTGTGTTTACTTATTTAACATCGCTGGGGAGAAAGCAGCCAAAAATGCCTTGCTAACACATTTTGAAAATACACTTAAGACGTAGCAGTAGTTTTATTTAGAATTAATACTATATCCAAGGTCTGTGCTATGGGGGCACCTTGATACAAGATATAATTTTTTTTAAAAAATGTCCTGATTCAAAAAGCATCATTGAAATTATCAGACAAATGGAGAGATTGCAGCTGCCAGTAGGATTAGGAAAGGCCTTACAGCATATTATTGGTTTATAGTTGGCTGTATGTGCATTACTTTCCAAGAAAATATGTGTTATGGTTACTGTAAGCCAAGTTTAGTTATTTGTGGATAAATCACATTCAACTGAAGGCCTGGGTCTAAATCTCCCACATTTTCCTGATGAAGGTATGTTGGGAAAGGGTAGCGAGCTACACATCACAACATAAACCAAACCAATACGACTACATGTAAGGCGACTCCAAGGAACTATCAAGGTTGTAGTCTTTCCATCAGGAAAAAATGGGCAAACTAGATGAGCTGAATGGGTCTTATTTGCCATCAATTTCTAGGTTATCAAAATCTTTAAAGAGGTACAAAACGAAGAGCCAGCCAGACGGAGACAAAATGCATCCCAACAAATATTCTAAGCACAAAAAGCAGGTAATGAAACCACAAATATGTTATTAAAATGTTTAAACACTTAATAAAGTAAACATCTGGTTTTTAACATGACGTTCTGTTGACTAGCGTATATAGTTTATTCCAGGGGAAGGGTGGCTTAAATGATTCAGTCTAAATCCAGAGTGAGTTAGTCAAGACAAGACATGCAGTTGGTAATTTTATAAATGGCCCGTTAAAGGTCATCAGCATCCGACTTAGTGATGCCTTGCTGTCCTGCTCCTATTACCGTTCCTGAAATAGAAAATATTTGTTTGATAATGCCTTACAGTCATTTCCCACAGCGGAAGACTCCAGCAGGTAAGAGTGACTATAAACAAAGCAGACAGCTTGAAGGTAGTGACTTGCAGGAGCCGCTCAAGTCCTTTTAAGCAATGAGCGCTTGCAGATGAAATGTAATATTCCCTTAGGGAATGTGCTGTTTTATAATCCAGGTATACAGTGATTCACTGTAGTGTATAAAAGATAAAATGACCGGTTATATTTGGTACAGTAGTAGTTTTGTGTCAAATCTAATTTAGAAAACATATCATACAGATCCATTTATACGTAACATGTTTTAAATACAGAGGGCGATGTATAATGGACAATTCCGGTGATAAACATAAAGCAATCATCAACATTGCTGTTGACACATCAATTTACCAAAAAGCAATATTATAGTTACACTCATGCAAGTCTTCTTAGCCTCCCTGTTCAAAAGCACAGACAGGTAACAGCAAAGCCAGACAGGGCAGGGGAAAAAACAGCCCTGGCACTTTAAGGTCTATGGCCCATAAATCACAGATGTGGGACCCCTTGCGGCATACACGCAGTCGCATGTTGCAGTTTGAGGTCACGAAAGTTGGTGAAGGCGAGTTGGAAGTGCTATCGGGAACCGGCCCACGTATCTGTCCAACGAGCCCAAAACACTAAACTGTTCTGCAAATCCTCTCAATCTCCAGGTGAAAACATATGTACATTAGTGAGAAAAATTAAGTAAAGCACCAACTTTTATTTATAAATATGATCTTCATCTAAATTACAATAATGAACTAACATGATCTGTTTTAACCAATAACACTAATTATTATTGTATTGTTCTTGCCCATGTTGAATGCATCATTCAAACACTGTGGGGTGGAAAAACATATGTGAAACCCTAGGCTAATCACTAACAAAAGCTAATTGGAATCAGGAGTTAGCAAACCTGGAGCCCAATCAATGAAACAGGACTGGGTGTGTATTTTAGAGCTATTTTGACATTAAAAACCATGAAACATTTTGAGTTTGCTATTCTCAAGATGCATTTGCTGATATGAACCATGCCTCACAAAAAAAGAAGTCTCAGAAATGTTCAAAGGACACATGAAAGATCATTATTTGTGCGTTATTAGGTTGAGCACATTGTTTTTGTCTATACTTAGATGTGGATCAGATGCACATTTCACGAACAATTAATGTAGAAAACCAGGTAATTCCAAAGGATTTACTGTATATGGCTAGAACTCTGAACTATTAAAATGAGTTTGCCAAGCACAATTCACTGTGGCCCAAAATGTAGACAGAAGCCTGGTAACGAGACAGTCACAGCAGTTGGAGCCACGTTACAAGGGCCAAACATAACAGTCCTTGTCAAACTACAGCAAAGCCTCATATTTTTTTCCTTTTATTGCAAGGTGCCATTGCCTACAGTATGCTTGTCTCAAGGGCTCATACAGCCAATTAGTACTACTTCATGATTGGATACGAAGGAATGACACTTAATTACATGCTCGTTAGCCAATCAGAAAGTCTGGGGCCTTTCATTTCTGGCAGCTTGCAGCTAAAATTGAACACATTAGCAAGGAGCGATGTTTTCCATGGATAAGCTCTTGGCTTTCTCATAAATGTTGCATTAATAGCGCTTAAAACCTTTACAAATTCCTTTTTAAGACTAACTACAGTTTTCCTGAAGCCAGTGACCTGCTTCTCTTTATACTGAGCAAACACGGCTCGCAACGTACATTTTACAAGATTAAAACACATGTAATTTCAGGTTAATGCATGCCATTCGGAAAGTTGCTTTTCTCTATGAAGCATATGTTTTTATAGCAGTTCCAATAACCCAGGACGCCAGATTAGACAAAAAATGTTCCTCCAGCAGAAATCATAAAAAGCATACTTAAGAACTCAATTAAAGGAAAAGTTCAAGTTCATTTACTAATGTACCCGTTTGCCATCAAAGGATTATGGTACAAATTATTTTTTTTCTCCCCATATCCACCCATAAAAACATGGCTGGTTTTACATGTCACCTGAAGTCCTTAACCCTTTCATTCAAAAGGCTTCTTTAAACCAGCGATTGTTCATTCAAAAGGCTACTTGAAACTAACGGACTGCAATCGTTGTGTTTCTCATCTGGAGTAATTACACTTCATAGCATCCATAAATTATTTAACCACGGAAAAATCTGCCAAAGTGACAGATTAAAAACCCCAACACCGCAAGATGGCATTTAATTGATTTAGCAGAAAGACAAACTCCATTACCTGAGTTGTGGTAGTGCTGGCAGGAGCAGTAGTTGTGGACGAGGAGGATGGCGATGAAGAAACCCCTGGTTGCAGGTGAGCAGCGGTGCACTGGGACATGTGGGGAACGGACCCTGGAGTGCTCGATCCTGACAAAGCATTGGAAAAGGTAGCTGCTACATCATTGCTGCTGTACATACCTGTAGCAAAAAAATATTAACTGATATATATATGCCCATGATCTAAAATGGCTGTGTTTCCATACATGGAACATTTTGAAAGTATATTTAATTTAACCATATTATTAAATGGGGGGTTTAATGAAAGTCCAAGAGAGACGGTGTCTGGGAAGAAGGAGTCATAGTCACCGCCACTGAGTACATGGTTCTCTGGCGCATCTACAGCACAGTGGGAAGGGGGAAACGTTAACACAGGCAGCTTAAAAAGACACAGTAAAGCTATTTTCCATTCCTGGTTTCAGTAACACAAGCAGTGATTAATCAGACACTTCTTTTTACCGCCGACTGATGTACACTTCCCGGCAGGCAGTACTGTTGGGTGTGCAGATTGCACCAAAGCATGCGCAACACATTCTCTCCTAGCAGCGGGATTCAGGAACGAACCCTGACAGCAAACACCCATGGGAATAGAATGCTAGCCTGTCGGACAAGCCAACGTGCCATCAAGCTCCAATACGGAGAGGCTGGTGGACATTTTAAAGAGAACAGTTTTGTCAAAAGAAAGTATAATGATATGACTGTTACCGCCAGACAGGCCGTGTTTATGCGTGAGCTTCCCATTCTCCTTCCCGTTATCCTTTCAGATAACTCTGGCTATTTCTGGAGATTTACTTACAGCCACTGTTACTCTGTATGGCTGATTTGTAGCAAAGTATAGGGCAACTATTCCAAATCCATGGGGCAGAGATGGCGGAATACACTTGTTTGAGTGCTAATAGCTTAGCTTCATTGTACTTCATCTTTCATTGTAATTAAATCAGTGTGACTCCTACATAAAACCTCAAAACATCAATCGCATAAAAAATGATACTAAATTAATTTTTAAACATGTCCACATAACTGAAAAAAAGCCATCATAACGCCTCAATGTATTACTATTAGTGGACAATTATGACATGCAAGTGCGTTACACGGTTCCTCTCATGACAAGGAGCTTAATTAGCAAACAGCCACTTCAGTAAATACTGTAAATTCTATTACCGTAAGTAACCAAACTAATTTACTGAATGTTCTACTGCTTAAATAACCAATGTGCACACTGACTGGGTGTGTGCGTGTATATTTATATATATATATATATATTTAATACTATAATATATATATATGTGCACTAAAACACATTTACCACGTTGTAGCATGTTTCCACTTGCAGTTCACACAGCAATACATTTAATAAGGGCTAGGGTTATGATGACACATTTCATATAAGACAGCATTACCCACTTTATGATTATGTACTTTTGTGTCTGTTTTAGAACAATAAAGTTTATTGAGGTCCCTGAAGAGTGTTTTTGCTTCCAGTCATTATTGAATTCTTTTTGTCTGAAAGCTACAGGCCCGAGCATCTATCTGTGCAAAAGCCATGGAGCATTACATTTCTTTTTGTTACCAGTGTTTCTGCTTTTCTGATTTATACATTTAATAACAATATAATACACAATTTAAAAAAGTATTGCATGTCGTCCGTGCCTTCATTGAGGAGAAATAACCTGCACCTTAAGTATAAATCCTTAAACACAAGCGCTTCTTCAGCTCCGACTACAATATATAGATTTACGCTATATAGATGCTATACTTATATCAAGATAACACTCACACTATTCCTGTTCAGAAAATACCAGTAAGCAAATTTGTTGCCCCACTATAGCTGTCTGGGGCTTTGAGAAATATAGATTTTTCTGTAATTGGGTACATTT
Source organism: Spea multiplicata (assembly GCA_009364415.1). NCBI lineage: Eukaryota > Metazoa > Chordata > Amphibia > Anura > Pelobatidae > Spea > Spea multiplicata. Next base: position 31,212 of record VKOC01001227.1, on the reverse strand, counting down.
CTGATTAAACTACATAATTTCTTAAAATCAACCATTAAATGCAATACTATACTGTATACTATACCACCTTCATCTAACTTGAGCGCATCCTGGACCCGAAACCATCAGATGGTTTGATGGCAGATAAGCATTCGGCCCATCTAGTCTGCCAGAATAGCAATAATACAAAAATCCTCTTAATGTTAAAGTTACAACAAAATTAGCATGGCACACCTCTGACACGTCGAGGATTACAGTGTAAATTGATAATTCAGTCAACATCACCAATGTGCCCGAGCCAAAAAACTAATATATCTTAGGGTCAAACCTCACACGAAATGGTTCCAAGAACAATATTGGAACTACAATGACTGGCTTCTTTTCAAGCCATTCATGATCAAATATGCCTTTGGGGCTGAAGTCATCTGTGAAATACATACAGACACTTAATTTATCTACCTTGTGGCTCTAGATTAGGACCTTCAGATCTAAAGAGGTAGATCACTCAGAGGCAGAGTGAGCAAACTGGTTTTCAGCACTTGAATAAAGCCTGTTGGGATTCACAAAATACATCCATCAAAGGACTCAGAGAAAGGTACAAGCCCTTCATGGGGCCTCTGTTATGCCTGGCACCCATCCGTCTTCTTCTACGAAGACAAAGACAAGTATGATGGAAGATAGAGGGGTCGAATGTGCGCTCCTTTCTCCTTTGACACCTACAGATAGAAGGGGGTGAACAACAGGTCAAGGGGTGGTCAGGTTGCCCATGACAAGAGATTCTCGGGAACTCGAAACTTTTTATTTTCAAAAGCTGCGGCACTTATTGATTACAGTACCATACATCAAACACATCTTACAATAAAATACACGTAAAAATAGATTGCACAGGTTCAGAAGAAAAAGGTCCCTTTATCAGCAAAACTATTACTTACTTTGTTAGAAAGCTACATCATCACTGGGACACCTTGATGACCAGTTCCATGAACAGCCATAAATAAAACATTAACAGTCCTTTCTCAGGACCCATGGGAAAATGGAGTCCGAGTCTAAAACAACAGAGTACGACTTCAGCTCCTAACACACACATATTTATATATATATCATATATATATATATATACACCAAAATAAATATGCATAGGATGCAGAGTTATCACAAATGCTGACGCCATGTATGTGGAGAAAGTAATGGTAATGTCTGGATAACGTTCCTGTGACTGATTACCTTGGGCTGCAGAGATAACAGTGACATGGACATGTCTCAACTTTGTCCTTTCAGAACTGGTTTTCAGCTACAGATACCAGACAGCACCTAGGGGGTGTTTCTCAAGGTGTTGATGGATTCACAGAAAGGCAATGATAGTAAAATGTGTACTATACCAGACACAAGATTCATGGACCATCCTAGATACCGGGGGATGCGTCACTCTTACCCAAAGCATAGCTATGAATGTGTTTGGGTTTTAGAAATGAAAAGGTTGTCACCAGCAACTTTCTGGTTAAACATTTGAAACACCATTAAAGCATACTCCTACATATTCCAAACAATTTAAAAGATGATACACCTCCAGAAATTAAAAATGAAAGACATATAGTAAGATGGCATACAAGTAATTGTAATTGTATATATAGCCTCTTATTAACAATAAAATAATAAAAGAAAATCTCTTAGAGAACATATATTTTTCTGGAGAGCCTTTTGAGACGCGCTCCCATTGTGCAATGCCATGGCATATATTGGGGCGCTATTACATTAGTCCTAATGATACCATAGATACACGCATCACAAGGCTTAGGGTGGCCACTCTCAGTGTTTTTGAATGGTTAAAAGAGACAGAATACACACTCAAGCCAAAAGAAAATGTTTAAGTAAACATGAAAATAATAAAGCATTCGTTAGGGCTAATGAATATGCATAAACCATGCTTGGCAGAAATACACCATTTACTCTCAAGTCATTTTTAGAGCAATGTTTGCATTGCTTTGCATAACAGACAGAAAGGTAATTAAAAATTCAGTGACATTCAATTTACTATGGCTACTGGCATTTACATAGTGACACGGAGGCATCTCCTTATATCTCTTTATGTCAAAATTAGATTTTGGTAATCTCGTTAAACAAATCAGCTTTTAGAATTTGGTGCCAAAAACGCAAACCACTTAACCAAACAGCATGTAAGGGGCATCATTCTTTTAAATGTTAACCTAACACACGTTCTGGTCACCTCCTGCCAGCAAGTTCTGTTTCACATGCCAAAGTGAGACTACCTCAATTTAACAAGCCGCTCCACTTCTTTTTGTGCACCTGTATATATGTGTGTGTGTGTGTATATACACACACACACACACAGCGGTATATATATATTTCTAAACGTTCAAGATATATATTCCACATATTTTTAACTTGAATTTAAATAATAAAAATTCAGTACGAGAGTAACCTTGAAAATACGTATTAAAAGTTTATCTTCTTTCCTATTTAATTGGCGCATTACTTCACTTAGAACCACAGGAATTAACATTAATTCCGTTAAAATGAAACATAATAAGCATAATCATTTTTGATGGCAATGGTTATATCCACGGGAAAAAAAATGGAAGGACCAAACGTTATTCAAAATCCAGCTATACTGTATAAAACACATATTAGATTTACACACACAGTGAATACATTAGTTCATTAAAATTGTAAACTAACATTTCAACATTTCAGAGAATTTAATTACACTGAAATTAATTGAATAAGTATGTTCAAGCACCAATACATTATGTTATGGAAGCAAAACACATTAAATATGGAGGTTATATACACTAGAGCACTTCAGTCTTAGTTTAATATAGGTGCCCATACACAATACTGTACTGTTTAGTAATTGATGGGACAAAAATATATTTTTTTACAAATATTTACTATAAATTTTTATTACTTTAGATTCTTTTCATTTTATTATTTTTATTTGTGCATTTTCTTCATTAGACAGCAGTGCAACTTGTTTTACATTTTCTTATCATCATGAACCCCTGTGATCTCTCTTCTACACCTAAAGATATCATTTGTGGCATTATGAGTTTCTAAATTATTTTTATTTTTTTCCATTTTATTGTGTGGTTTTTGAAGAATCTTTGTTTATGTGTCTTATTGCGATTTCACTGTCTGCTAATCACACAGTGATCAGGTAACAGGGCTCTGCAAGCCTGTTTACCTGACCACACTTTCTCTTCAAGCTGTACCTTGTTAATGTAACATCTGTGAGAAACGAGAACGTTCTACACTGGTTTGAGGACAGCACAGAATGTCATTCATTACAAATATTTCAAGGTCTCTTGGTAGTGAAACTTCTACACAAAGGCCGCATGTTACAAACATTTTCTCTAAGTTTCAAGCAGAGTAAGCACACGTTATCCAGAGTACCTAAAATTAGATACATACAATGTATAATCTTTCACCTCATTTTACAGTACTGTTACTCTACTGTGATTCCCTGTTCTTTTTTCAGTGCCTCTTGAATACACTCAAAGATCTCCAGCTTGCGTTGGGTGGATCTTTTGATTCCTGAATCACCAATGACTGACAGTACAGTCAAACAATAGGTGGCTGCCATGTATAAGGATAAGCAGTATGACCTTATCGCTGCTATTCCAATTATCCTTCAACACCTAGGAAAACATATTAAATACACACTCTATGAATTCTGAAAATTCTTACCTGACCCAACTGGAGAAGACCCAACACTTAGACTCTGCAAGCTTCCATTTCTGAGCAGCGTAGGAGATCTTTGGAGACCAGAGTTTGTCACACTCCCTGCTGCTGAAGCAACAGATGATGTCGGAGAAGCTGAGGAAACAGATAAATTGGAAGAAGCTTCTTGGCTTTTGTTCCCTTTGGGTCTACCAGGTCCGTGTTTGCTCTGCTTATTTCCTTTACGTTTCTTTTCTTTTACTGCATCTTCTTCTATCGTGGAGGATTGTACCCGCTTGTATCCCGCTACAGTAAGGCTTGAATTGATATAATCTCCAGATAAACTGTCATAGTTTTTAGTCTGGAAAGACATAACTGTATTTGAAGGAAGGCCGATTAAAGAGCTAAAACTGTTTATTGTCCCTTCCTGAGATCCAGGTTCTCCTTTAGGCAAATCTTTGGTAGACAGTGGCTGCTGGGGGTGGTGATAGCTATCAGTTCTTACTTCAGTTTCTGAAAAACTCAGAAAATCTTGCGGAGACTGCACTGAACTCCCAGAAGACGATTTAACACTGCTTGGTGTTCCAGAAAAGCTTCCTGCAAACAAGAAAATAAATATAAAATAATAATAATAAATATATATATATATATATATATATATATATATATATATATATATATATAATAAAATAAAAAAAAAGTATTGCAAATCCTACCCCCAAAAACATTTTAATTATGGAATTTGATGCTAAAAATACATAAAATGGACAATACATGAGTGACTGCCCTGCAGGATGAATCATTAGAAGAAAGGGGTCATCTCTCCATGTAAACTCTAATCACAATCTAAGAGTCACTGTTCGTTTCTCTATTACCTTTTTAAACATCCTTGAAACATACATATATTCCACTGTACGGCATAAGCAACATCACTAGACTAGAGTCAAAAAATAGCAAAGCCTAACTGCGAAATTTGGTGGGGATGGCGGTACCTGAGACACACACCATTTCACATTTTTCGTTTTCCGGCATTCTGATTGCAAAGCACTGCTAAATATTAAACCGATCTATCTCTGCTGCAGAATTCAAATGGTTATGTTTTAAGACATCGACTATTTTGTCACTTAATTAGCAGCTATGTAAAAGAGGTTTCCATTAGCCGATCTGACTGTCACCATCTGTCCATCTTTTACCCTTTTGTTTTTACAGCTGGTGTTAAAAGCTCATTAGGATTCACTAACTTGTAATAATCCTATATAGCTATGGAAGTATTTCTGGAAACTCTTTTGAAAACAGAACATGAATTATGCGTGGCATGACATATATTAAATGTAGCGGGGCCTGCGTGGATTTGCAAAGTGGTAGTTTTGGCTGAAACTTCGTAATTCCTAGCCAAGCAGATTTGCAAGCGTGTTCATATCTATTATAAAAAGCATACAATGCAGCTGAATAACACAGTAAAAAATCAGTGTGTTACAGACAGAAGCCGTAGAGGATGTTTCACTATTGTTAAGGGTTTCAATAGAAGGGGAATGCTATATGAAGGTACATTAAGCTCCATTCACTTGAGAAGCAGGATGCACTCAAGAGGGATAGGAATCTTCTAGTAAATGTCACCAACATTTTGTCTATTCTATAATAGTCATAATAATAAAGAAAAGGGTCAGCCGTATTCCTTCACAATTAAAAAATAAAAAAAGCTTATACACAAAATTAATTGTCCAAAAGTACTGATACACATAATGCTTGTTTTAATACCATAAAAACACTTCACAGTTCCTAACGATTATGTAATGATTAATGCCGCTTTAACTACTTTACAGACATCAGCTACTGAAAACATTTTTTTATGTTTCTGTTAAGCTGTGACACAAGTTTGATATGCTGTAAATCGCCTTTGGACAGTTGCTATCATTGAACTGCTTTTGGATGATGTGATAAGAGTTTGATGAGTGATCCAACCTGAACAATCTTCATTAACCTCTTCCACCTTTTTACATGGGATTGGTAGCTTGAGCCTCCCACTCATGGTTATGTTACCTTGCTGAAAGGGGCTGTTTGCACTTGCGGAGCTGGAACTATTCCTCCCACTGCCAGACTTTCTGCCCCGCTGCATGGAGTTGTGGCTCACAGTCTTCTTTCCTTTGCCCTCTGAGCTTCGTGCCTCCAGTGTCTCTTTAGCTCCCAAAGGATGAGCAGAAACCTCTTGGAAATTGGCATTTGTGAAGCGTGCGGCTGTCTCCTCCAAACGCTTCATTGAGCTGGGCACGGAGTTACTGCCGCTGGTATTACTGTTGTTGCTACAGGTATACATCTGCAAACAAATTAGAAAATGAGTAATAAATGCGGGTTATGACCAATGTTCCATCTAATTTTTCTTAGTTGGCGTGCGCAGAAAATTTCTCTTGTGCAAAAATTTTCACAGAGCAAATTTTTGGACGTGTGCGCTCTCTTAAAAAGCTATGTGCACGCACACAAGCGCAGAGCTTAGAGGGAACACTGGTTATGACAGAACTGTATAAGATCCAATGGGTTCTCGAACCATGTAGCTTCCATAACCAAATGCTTAATGGCAATGTTTCTGTTTGGTTTGTAGGACCTATTTGTAATGTCAAATCGATACAGAGACAAGTGACTTGATCCAGTCTGGGTATGTTCTCTTGATATAAGAAGTTTAAGAAATGCTCTACTGGATGAATGGGCGAAAATTCCCACAGAAGCACAACATCTTGTAGACAGCCTTCCCTGAAGAGTGGAAGCTGTTTTAGCTGCAAAAGGGGGACCAACTACATATTAATGTCTTTGTTTTATAAAGGGACTTCTCTAATGGGTAGAATGCAAGTCCCTGTTGGTGTAATGGTCAGGTGTCCTAATTATTTTGTCCATATACATATAGTGTACATTAATTTACCTTTAATGCAAATTGATTTAGGTGCTACATTATAACACCTAAATCAATAAGGGCATTTAACAAGCATTTAACAAGAGAATGGGCACAAAAAAAGGTTTGTTTTCTATCCTGTTTTCTATGGTCAGAGATTTGACTTTACAATTATTAAATGGTAGGAGTGCGTGGCAGATAACGGGACCCGAAAGGTCCACTTAAAGCACAGATGTACAGGTAACATACAGCAGCGCACATGGCCTACATTCAAAGACTGACATTACATTTATTTAAAAGTCTGTCACCTCAATTTTTGCCATATTCAATGTGTCCCCTGAAGCGATGGTATAAGAAACAGAATCCAGACCATTGTGATGATTTTTCTTAAATCAATTCAATTGGGATTTGTAAGACCTGTCTAAAGCTGATAAGGACTGAGTTTGGTTTATTTCACTCCTTGTTGTATTTGCAGATGTTCCTAATATCTGGCCTTCTGAAATGCAGGTGCACCGGTGATTAAACACACAAGGCTCTCCCAATGTACAAACGACTTAACATATTTGACAGCAGACCACCCAGCAGATCTTAACAACTGGATTACAGTGTATTTGGAGAAGTGCTGTAGTCCTTGGCTGGAAGATAATCACCAAAAATGTTACCCACAGGCAATCTGTTAAACCGATCTAACATCGCCTGTTATTCAGGATTTTAGAACACATTTCAGAAACATTGGCTTCTTTAAACAGTATTAAAATAGAATTATAACTTAAAGAAGGATGGGTAGCGTGAATTACACCGTCTAAAGCACAGGATGATTGTATAATATTGTACCTCTTTGTAAGTGTTGGCTTATTGTGGCAATTAGCAGTTCTCCAACACTAAAACCACCTTAGCCGAAAATTAGAGGAGTGTAACGGGACGAGAATGACAATAGGATTCAAAACCCCTTAAATGCAGTAGATGAAAAGGCTTATTAATAAAGCCAGAACGCATCCCAGAAGCAAGGTAGCCATGGCTCTTAAAACTGTTCTGATGGCTCCTAACTTTCTGTACTGCCAGTATTTAGTTCCCGAGTTTGAATTGGTTGGTGTATTTCTGAAGGCTCACGACTGATACTTCCCTAATGGCCCCTGTACTCCTAATTTTACATCCGGTTACCAGAGGTCCTTGTATTTTCTTTATTATTATTATTCTTTTAGAAACTGGGTCTGTCTGATAAAGGACTCAATACTTCATTACTGCATTAAAACCGTTGGGTTCCCATTAACTTCACATAAACACAGCTTTGTTAATTAAATAGCAAATAAATTATGTTAAAAAATATTACTTAATAAAACAAACTTTTTAATAGCCCACCATGCTGTGTATTTCCCAACTCCTCACCCAACACCCCATATTTTATTTGGGTGACTCCCTGCCATTGCCATGACATAAGAATTAGAAGCTGCAAGCCCATATTGCACATTCTAACGTCTTCTAAAGTAGCCTGGCTTACCTTTTCAGTAGTCACAGTTAGAGATGGAACTAAAGGCGGCAGAGGCTCCATTTGCTTTCTGGATTTCTGTCTGTGCTTTTCTTTATCTTTATGCTTCTAAAACGAAGAACCAGAATTAAAATGTGTTTGCGTTCAACTATTTGCTTAAAGAAACTATTGGAAAAAAAAATGGTCTAGAAATCTGAGAACAATTAGCGCAAAAGAAATAATTAAGCAGAGACCCTGGCATTATTTGGTTTACTGGAGCAGATGACTAATGATGACTTTGCCGGGATTATGCTGGTTTCAAAACATTCACATCTTGAAACCTTAAACCACGTCTTTTGACTTTATCAGAAAATAATCCCTGCGTTCTGCGTCTTAAAGCCTGAAAGGTGTGAGCAGCCACTGTCCCAGTGTTGAAATTCTTACGAAGAACCTATTTTATGCCACATTTCCCTAGAAAAATGTTTAGGTTTGGTGGTGTATGAATAATTTTGAAAGGAGACACTTAGGCCTGTTCACCGAAATGGTGCATGGCACAAGGTCCAGTTTACCATAAGAAACTCTTTTGTACTAGTTTTCTAATTGGGTCAGATTCCCATGAAACCTCAATCATCCTAAACTGAGGTTACTAATCAGATCTTTTGCTCATTTTGTGTAAGAACAATGTGATCGTTATGAGAATTTTATCATGTCAACATTTTTGACATATGAGGATCCAAAATATTGTTAAATGAAACTATGATGCGATATAACACCACAACTCAACGCAGACTATTTAATACCAAAGGCAAAATTGTTTAGCGAAACCTGACACTACTACCCAAAACTAAGCCACATTATCCAGAAAATCTCATTATCAACGCACTGGGTGAGACGCCAAGTCCAGGGTGCCCGGGGATGCACAACTTGCTTAACCATTTGTTGTCCCTTCTAGCAAACCTTTCTAGTTGGGTAACCGAGGCGATTTAGGTTTCAACCTCCCTAAATACAGATCACAAGAAACGGTGCAGAACTTGAGATTTACAGCGAGAAGAGACTGCAATTATATGTGAAACGTCTAGCGTAGCCAAGGTTAATTAATGAAACGCCAACAAACAACTAGATCCCATTTCCCACAAAGCTAAGGTTCAGTTCAATAACTCCATAAACACACAGCACTCTTTAGCTATTAGCATTACTTATAGAATGAATTAACCCCCCCCCCAAAAAAAAGCCCATTATCACAAAACATGTACTTTCAGAAAAAAAGCAAAATTTTCTTACCAAAATCTACTGCCAGGGTTAATATATACTTGGCAGGGGACCATAAGTACAAGAGGATGGCAAGAAGAAACTTAATGCATGACAGTTTAGGATAAGTCACTCTTTCCTCGCAGGGGTGTTTTGTAAAACAGAGCAAGCATTCGATTTTTTACACCCAGGACATGCTTTTTTGCATTTGCGCTGCGACACCATGTAAAACCATTGTATACAATATTACATTCTACCTGGCTCAAACAAAAAAACGAGCCGAATGTCGTCATATGATTTCTATACATTATATATAAAAGACCATAATGGGGCAACTGGAGGACCCACCGCAGAAAAAAAAATTTAAAAAGCTGCTATTCAGTAAAATAGTTACAGGAGAGAAGTGGTGAAAAATACTGGTTTTATCTCATCAATATTGCCGATACATTTTGCAGAGTACTGCCTGAGTTGACCATAAACAAGACACATCAGGGATTACGTTACAGAGAACCAATTCAAACCCTTACACATTTAGAGTCTGAGCATGCGCAAGAAGGGTTTAAAATACAAATTTGCAGAAGTTGGTTTGTTATTTTTATATTTAGCAATGACATTTTAGTGTATTTGTGCCATATTTCATTGTTTTCTATTCATGGCAGTAGTTTTGATCAAACCTGTTCCACTATATACAAAAAATGTAAATTAAATGAACACCAAGCACTTGGGGTGATGCCAGTTTTAAATTTCGATAAATCCAGAAAAAAACCCGAAGCATTATATCTTTGTAAAGATTCCACCTTGCAATAAGTAGCAACATTGAGATATTTTATTAACAGATGCTACATTTTTTCCTTTGTCAATGAAAAAGCCACACTGGGATGTAATAATTATGGGCACACTTCCTGAACAGGATCCGTTTGGTGTATTTCCCCGTAAATCCATTTGGGCAGGTTTAGAGGAAAGCATTTCTTCTTCTGTGTAATCAGAGTAAAAAAACATTTTAAAGGGGCAGCCTCGGGGCTTTTTCCCCCCTTACACCACCAGCCCTATTCAGATAACCACAAGCTACATGATCTTTCGCTTTACCTTTGGGAACGGCACTTATAATAGAAGCAGGCTGTATGTTCCCAAGGTTCTACGTGAATAAAGTCGCAGGAAAGACAGGCCACAAATAATGGATTGCCATCTGCGCAATATATCAGTTAAGCTGCCACATTTGAAAAGCTCAATACATTAAAAACAAAGGACTAAACCTGATCTTGTGCCTCCTTATTCTTAAGTGCATAGCTGACATGCTTTAACCCTTTAAGAACACACGGGGCACGCAAAGCGCAGAAGTCTTTTCCTTCTCAATATCGCTTTCCTTAATGTTCGGTGGGATCCAAGGTGGGCAGAAGCTTTACCCTGCTGAGCGCCACGGCTTAGCCACAAACCTCAGAACAAAGCTTCAAGACAAGAGGCTTATTTACTTCCAAGGGGTTTTACACTCAAATCAGTTGATTTCTACACGAAAAATCTATTTTTTTTTTTTTTTATTTTTTTTTAAAACAAACGGCCTGTCTCTTCCTGACCTATTAAAACTCACGAGGCACATTCTACTTTAAATATATCATTTTGTATGTAATGAGACAGGAACACCTTTAAATGAGATCCATCATGGGGACAGCCTCCTGCATTGCTATATGCATTTAATCAAAGCTACGAACAACCTGTAATTTGGAGATATTAAAAGTAATCTCTAGCTCTAGAAATGTATGGGCAGTCTAATAAAACAATACAGGGATTGACTTACAGCTTCATATCGGGGATGACGGTGGGTCTGCAATACAATATTCACTGAGGGATTATGGGAAATGCAGGAAATATGCATGCGATGCAATATATCTTAAAATGAGAACAGTAAATAAAAGGAATAGTAATAGAAGTGCCATGATTCATGACAGTATACCTTTAAGTAGCATAGCCAAAGACATCTTTACAGCACTTCCCCAAAAAAAAACCCCAGACAATCCCATACAGTGGTCTACTGTCCACTGCGGGGCATATCATGTACAACTTGAAATGGACATTCCTTGGACTTTAATACATATGATACCTGAGTAGTCCCTTTAAATTATCATCCCCCCCCCTTGTAGATGTAAGGGTATTTTTTTTTTCCTCTTCCACCAATCCCCAGCTTCTTAGCTTGCAAGACATGTGGTTAGCCAATAACATCTCCTGCTGCCTGCCCCCACATGGTGTACTAATGGACAGCTCCAGAAATGATTGGCTCAGAAATTACCAGGAAGGGGGCATCTCGCGAAAAGCAAACATTATCATGGAGGAGGTGTTCCTCTGCAGCTTCTCCTAACGGTAAATTTCTAATTATTTTTTAGCATGGTGACAAATGTATATTAAAGTATTTACAATATCCATTCTTTGTGGGTAAGGCTGCATGGGACACTAAATTGCCCCTTTAGTTGAATATTTACAGTGGTATTCCCATAAATAAAAGGGTAGCCCAGACATGGACATGCTGATCGTTGTAACATCATTGATTTATAATATCTAGTATTCCGGAACCAATTCCTTTTATGTGTGGGATCAATCCAACAGGCATGTAAAGATCTATTAGAATGTAGGAAGACAAATTCATCTTTTGGTAGCCTTTATAAGGGGAAAAACACCTAACATTCCGAGATACGTGCCCTACGTCAATGCTGGATATTACAATGTCAAGAAAAGTAACATTTTCAATTTTGCTGACTGACAGAAGGGATGTTTAAGAACGCAACACAGTAGCTATTCCTTCAATATACCAAGCTGCAGGTAATATTGACTGAGAGCCGTGCCCGAGTTATGTTTTTCACAAAAACGCAAAAAGTATTTATTTATTTTTTTACAAAGAAATAATAAATAAATAACAGAAACCGATAAAGAGTTATTAAAGTCTTAGTTTCTTGTCTAACATTTGATGATAAACATCTTATACAGAAAAGATTATTATTTTTTTAATTTTGTAACTGAATTGCCACTGAAGAAGTTAAAAGCGTGAGGGAGTAATAAAACGGGCAGGAATAATCACCCACATTCTGGAAACAGGATGTTATGATGACTGCTCCCACATAAAGTGGGCTTCCCGATACATATTGCTTCATTTGATTGTTCCTATAGTACACAAACTATAAAATGTAGAATTTTGCAAAAGTGAAAATTTAATGTCTGAATATTAAAGAATATTTCCAGACATTTTTAGAGCCCCCCCCTTTTATTCCATTAAAAACTATCTCTTGTAGAAAAAAAAATGTATTTCTAAACAACATTTCTGTGATTCAATTCAATCTTAGCAAGAAATTATACTTTATTGAATACAGTGGGTTTAAAAATACAGGCTTTTAGGACCATTAACGGCTCTTGCGCTGCCAATAATATTCTGAAGGCCTGACTTTTTTTTTTCTTCTTTCAAGTGCTCGCTGGTTTCCGCCATGCATTCTGTGAAACACGTATTAAGAGGCTAAATGGTGACATTTTAAGTTGCCCCCTATTTTGAGCTATAAATGAAATGTATTTTACTGTACATTTCTCACTGAGCTTCACAGTCGTGAGCAAGTGCGTCTCGATTTGGATAAAGCTTCTCCACTGAGCTAACTAAATCAAAGTGGTAGACGACTTGCAAGTCAGCGGGGAGGCAAATTAGTATTTAGTCATGCTCTTTATATTTTTATTAAAAGATTAAAACTCCGTGTGAAACACATGGCATGCTGCCACCATCGCAGGCTTTTCTGCCAGCGCCACTGCAAACACATGCCAACAAGGAATCGATCTAAGCTTAAGAAATCGCCTTACCACTCACTACACCTCGCAACGGTAAGTTAGCTTTATTGTAAAACAATGTAATTAATGTTAACTGCTAAGGACTTCAGTTCAACTGAGAACACACATGATGATTTGAGAAACCTTTTGGTATACAAAATCGTCTTGGAAAAAATATAAAGCAATGACCTATAAAGCAGGTAACAATCGGATGATCATTCATCCCTTTTAACTGGGGACAGAGTATTATTATTTTTATTATTATTACTGCTGTCATGAAGGATGCATTTTTATGAGCCATTGTTTAAAGGGGAACATTTTTTTATTGTCTTACTCATATCAAGTTAAAACACACACACACACATATATATATATTATATTGTTTACAATTTTAAAACCATTATAGTTTTCACATAATGATTTTAGGCAGCTGCATTCGTCATCTGTATGTGTTCTAGCTGTGGTTTCCTTAGCCCAATCTATTAGCCAAACACCCGCAGGCCTTTTTATACTGCTTGTGACAAAGAATAGAGTGGCTCAGTCTTGATCACCCATGAGGCACTCAGACTAATGAAGCAGGACTTCATCAGCATGACTTACAACAGCAAACGTCATATCTGTAGGTTAGGGAAGTTTGCTAAAACAAAATATATATATTTTTTAATGCTAAACCATATTGCCGTTATTATACACAGTACTTTATTTCAAGCTTAAATAGTTATTATTTATATCAGCCATTTGGTGACCCTATCTAATAACCACTTAAACCTAGCCAGCTTCATAGAGAAGGCATATTGGGTTGAAACTCATAACTTAATGAGAGTCATTCTGTATGAATGGATTAATACTTCTCAAGAAATGGTAAAGGGATTATTTCCTTCTGGAAGTGATTAAAAAAGGCACTTTTGTTAAAGCTTCCATAGAAAACATTTACAAGGACACGCCAGCCATCGTATGCACTTTAATGTACGTGATAGCTGCGAAGTCCCTTTAAATTATCCTGGTGTCCCCCTGGAAGAATCACCGTTTTGCTGTTCTAACATCAAAATAATACATTTTACTTTCTTTAATGAATGGCAATAACTTAGCATTGCTATTTTTGTGGATCAGAAAGATGCCAAAAAACAAAAGAAAGGACATAGAGGTGTCATCAAGCATAGAGATACACTACAGAATGTACACGAGTATAAAAGTGTCACTGCATGCACAGAATGATTTTAGCTCATGCTTTGATCACTACGAACAGAATATGACTACTGAAAGAGGTGTAAGTACTACATGGATTGAAGCAGGATGTCATGATGGAGCGTGAGTTCCAAGTATTTGGAAACAGCAAATAGACTTACTTTTTTCTCCTTCTCATGATGTTTATCCTGAGAGTGAGAGGAAGAATCACTTAAACTTTGATCAAATGATCTACTAAATCCCAGTTTCGTTTTTTTCTATAAAAAACATAGAAAGCAAAAGAAACATAGAAAGAAATAAAAATAAGCACTGTTAAAAAGAAAAAAAAATGTGGTACTGTATATAAAATGTGTAGTGGACACAGGGCGATGTCTTCCATTTGTCATATGGTTTATCTGCCAGCTAATTATGGAGTTGATAAAAAAGTGAGCGGTCTTGGAACGTCCAGTAACTGGCTATGCATTACATATATATCTTATTTATATAGTGCTTCTTACAGGACATACATTCAAAGAGTGCAAAAAACTAGAATTGATGGACCAGGAGGAAGCATTACATTAGGTAAAGAAGGGCAGACCTTGAAAGAAAGCTTCCAAAATCGATCAGAAGGAAAAAAGAAAAGCTAGAATGTGATTTAGGTGAGAAGGACTAGGAGAGGGAAGGGACAGAATAAATTTAATAAAAATTACACGTTAAACAGATCTATATACACTGTTTAAAAGCAAACTGCATGTATATATACATACTATATCCATGCCTGAACAGCTGTACACAAGCCAACGATTACTATGCGCAATGGCAAGCATTGTATGGAGTGATGTAAATCTGGAGCAGAGGAAACAGTCTCTGGAGTGATGAATCCCGCTTTACTATCTGGAAGTCTGATAGATGAATCTGAGTTTGGGGGATGCCAGAAGAACCCTACCTACAGGAACGCATAGAGCCTATTGTAAAGTTTGGTGGAGGAGAGATAACAGTTTGGGGCCGTTGTTCAAGGTTTGGGCCCCATTAATTCCAGTGAAGGGTAATGTTAATGCAACAGCATACAAAGACATTTTAGACTATGGTATGTTTCCAACTGGTTGGGGACAGTTTGGGGAAGGTCCTTTCCTGTTCCGGCATGACTGTGCCCCCAGTGAACAAAGCAAGGTCCATTATGACATGGTTGGATTTTGCATGGACGAACTTGACTAGCCCTGACCTCAACCTCATCAAACACCTTTGGGATGAATTGGAACGGAGATTGTGAGCCAGGCAATGGACAAGAAGGCTCAGCATGGTGGAAAACCTTCCCAGAAGACAGGGTGGAAACTTTGTATTAATGCCCATGGTTTTGGAATGGGGTGTCCAACAAACCCATATAGGTGTGATGGCCAGGTGTCCACATACACACTATATGGCCAAAAGTATGTGTTCAATGTACGGCATGGCGCCAGCACTTCAGTTTGTCTTGTAAGAATCTTTTGAGTTTCTGTTAGAAGAGATTTTTGGTGGACCTGATGTTTGTGCAGGTAGTGCTTCACTTTAAGAACATTTTTGTTTTACATACATGCTCTGAATCCCATGGTGTACATTAATGTAATGCCTGTGGTATATATATAACAATGATAATAAATGATAAATAATAATAAAGGGCAGACCAAGCACTTTAAAAAGGTTTCATCTAAACCAAACAGAAATCTGTTCCTTTCATAGTAGATTATATATTTTGATAAAACTGCTAAATTACGCGCATATGCAGATACGAAAGTAAAGTCATGTTGGATGATGTTGCAGATGGATCACATGTATATAAATATACTCTGAGCTTGATTAGGGCAAGAAAGCAAATGTCTCTCATGGGTGCAGAATCATTTGGATTTAATGGATTTAGAGCTATGGATGTACAGGCAGGCATATTTAAATAATGGCTCCTAATGCAAAGTTATAATAGCCACCGCAATGTAAATAGTATGAGAGGTTAATATGACAAATTTCCATCATTAAACAAAGGTGCTGAATAACTGCCTATGCACGAAAATACTACATTTAAGAGCCAATCACTTTAATAAATCCGACCAAAGAGTACATAATATTTAAAAAGGTGCTATTCCACCTACTCTGCTGAATTTAACACTTTGTTTAACCAAAAAAAAACAAAAATACACAGCATTAGAAATATAATGCCTAGTACTGAAAAGTGTCCAAATCTTTCCCAAAATACTTAACCCCTTCATGATGGACTGTTTTGTTTTTTAAATTTTGTACCCTTTGTGACAATGGCACAATGGTTTTAAAAAGTCTGCTGCGTTTGTTTTTAGCTGTAATTTTCTTCTCACTTACTTTACCCACACAAATTATATAGAAGGGCTTTCAGGTATCATTATTTTTATCATCAATTTTTTTGGACTTATTTGAAAAATATTTTACTCTTCTACAAAAGCTAATGAAAAAAAAGACTGCCCAAGTTTAGAAATACTCAATGTTTTTTTTGCAACTTATAGAGCAAAATGTACAGAAAGCATATTCCTATTTTATAATGAAGTAAGAAGCCATACTTCACTATATTTTTCTTATTTTTTTACTTGGGGGAGAAAGATATGTTTTTAATGTATATTTCTACTAAGAGGGTACACCTATTTTAATTTTTTTTTTACATGTTCTTGGAACTGGATGGTTCACCTTATGATGTCATGCTGACATCACTGGAGCATATTTGTTTTAATTTTATTACATTTCTATTTATTCTTTAACTATTATACATGTTTGCATTTTTATACATTTTTGTATTTTTATATTTACAGGGCTCCACTGACCTGCATTGCTGATCAAAATACCTGTGATCAGCCTGTAGGGGGAGCTCAAAGATCTTAGGAGGGTTTGGAAAGACCCTCTTGGATCCGTTTTACTGTCTTTGGTTTTGGCCAGCAGAAGGGTGCCGCATCACGGAAAACCCGTGCCGACACCATGGGAAACCCATGCCACCATATTTGAAAGAGAAATTACACATCATCCCAACAAATGTGTTTGGTGTAGCTGAATGCAACATCGGTTTTAAGCTCATTTAAATCCATGAAGTGCCAAATTTTTGTTTTATGCATGTTTTTCCGTGCCATACCTGGCACGTCAATTGTCTTTAAGGGGTTGAGTAACATTTGCCTTATTCATAATATTGGTAAGAAATGCTTGTCATGCGACACAAATGCACACACTGATAGGTTACTGTCATAGAAAGACAATTTGTGTTTTAGGTTATTTAACCTTCAGAAAAATAATAACATACTAAAGAATGCAATTAATAATTCCTCTATTTGGAATACCGTGTTTACCACTGCTCATACTATTGGCACTCTGTGGGTTAATGGTGTATCCTTATGATCAAGGTTGGAAAACATAAATCTACAGAGATCAATATAAAAGAGCAAAAGGAGATAGGCTTCAGCAATAAACTTTAAGGAATCGCTGCACTCTGACTCCTGGGATTTGTCCAGCATGAAGATCCTTTTAAATTTCAAAAGAGTTTATGGCCCTTTAAGTACACAAAACTCACTGGCTCAAAGCCTTCTATACCAATATTTGAGGGCTTTCTGAAAAAAAACAAAAACGGGACAATTATCTACAAAGTGCAATTAAATCAATATTTTGATCAAGATAAGTTTTTGTTTACACCGATTTATTACTTTGCTTAGTAAGTATCCATATTTACTCAATGGTATTGTTAAAACAGCACGGTCAGATTTTCATCAAACAGAACCTATTGTTTAAAAATACATTTGTTCATTTGCAAGCAGTCAAGCCTTCAGGTTTACCAGGCTTCTAAATTGCATTTATTAAAATACTCATATTACTAATCCTGTCTCAGGGATCTGATTTCTGAGAACCCTGACATCAGGGGCAAACTTGCCCTCCAGGTGCCAACAAAGAGGTTAAGGGTCTCCTTACAATTTCAAAGGTCATCAGATCACTTACTCTCTCCACTGCTGGCCTTAGGACACAAACTAGATTGTGCCCAAAAGCCATCATTCACACGACTGGCTGGAGAAAAAAAAAAAGTAAAATAAAAGGAAGAAAAAAGATAGATGTATGCCACTGTGATAACCGGACTGTTTTATTCACTGAATATTTTTATTCCATACATTTCCCAGGAATACTATAAATCAGTCCTATAAAACACATGCATAAAACTAACTAAAATTGTAGGGGGAAGAAATTAAAGTAGATAATAAGTAAATAATAATATTTGAATAGTGGGTATCTATTTTAAAAATGAAGCATTATATTAAACAATATATTAAGAAAAAAAGGCAAATTTCCCTTTAAAATATTACATGATTGTCTAAAAACAACAGTCAGGTTTGATTCGTTACACACTGGCCCATGGACACTAATAAGATAGATATCGGAAAATATAAATGGGTTGTCTATTCAGATTAGTTTAACAAGAGAATCATTTTCTCCTTCAGACAAGAATATACATATTACACAGAACCCGGGTCTATAGTTTCGCACTCCAACATGTATATGGTTTGCCAGCTCTGGAAGTTTTACACTTGGCTTTTCAAAGATTAAAACAAGTTTTGAAATATTTCACACAAAGCAGTAAGTGCCGGTGTTATAGCCGACACATAACACCCACTTCACAAGGAAATTAACTACAAACGATATGGGAATTCGCCAAACGCAGTATTAAATCAGTTTATTCCTCCAACAAAGCTTGCTTTACGATACGCCTAAAGGACCCTTTGTCTAAATTTGTTCCATACTTCACTAGCTATGCAGAGATTACCCTGCACAATATCCCTATAAAAAGATTATACATTCCTGAATTAAGCATGGTTATTAAAATATGGCATTCCTAGGTAATGCGCAGATTTGCAAGGAAACGTCAAATGATAGAAAGCACGTTCGATTGCTTTCTTCCCAAGTGGCAAACGAGATAAATACACAAAGAATACATTTCTATAGATGGCACTATATATATATATATTATAATATATATATATATATATATAATATATATAATATATATATATATATATATACCTGGAGTTCCCATTTCTTCCCTAAACGTTAAAAGGACAGCCAAAACAAATCAGCTTCCATCAAATTGGGATGGAAAGCTATGACAATGCATACGCTTACGGGGAGGTCTAATCATGCTGACCCTGGTGAATTTGCGCTCTCTTTAATAATCTTACTTAACGAACATCCCATAGACATTGAAGACAATCCAAAAATTGCGAAGACACTCAAAAATTGTTGTATATGAAGTACTGGACACTAAATGAACATTTAACCATATCAATAAAAGATGCAACTACTAGAGTACCCAAACAGAATAGCGATCGTATTTTACATTATATTTCATATTTCTGCTTTTCTACAGGTGAACATGCGTGCTGATCTCATGTTCGGAGAGAGTCATGCTACCTACATCAGCACTTGGTAAACCCATACATTCATTCATTGCTTTTGTCATTTTCAGTACATGCCTGCCGTGACCTATAGCAGAAGCTCTCACAAGCCATACCCTAGGGCCGCTGAACAGATCAGGCGTTCAGGATATCTGACACTGACGCTAAAAAAGTAAATTACGCTTGCCCATTAAAACCCCCGAAAAAAGAGAGAAACGTCCGACGCGCGTTTCGCTAACTAGCTGCTAGCTTCTGGATTTATATTAAATATTTCAACAAAGAAATTATTTAAAACAACAAATTTGGTAACCTCTTTATTTCACATACACCCAGATAAAGGATATATCTACCTCAATTTATATAGTATACAAAAGCATTACAAGATACAGAGACTAAAGGATCTTCCACTACCTTAACGGGCACTGATTATTAGTCAGTGTAAATCTCAAGATCTCTAATCTATAATTGATACATTATTTACATATGTATATATATATATATATATATATATATATATATATATATATATATAAACAACCGCATAATCATCATCAGCAGCAGCAATGTTCTTCTTACACCATGCTTACATGCCACCGGAACAAATTAACAGAGTAGCGCTAATTAAATAGGGAGGAATAATAATGGAAACCCCAACGTAAAAAGCCGAGATTCCCAGAAAATATCCGGGGCATTTATGTTCTAATACCTATACGTAGCTTTTTTTATAAACACATTATTTTGGATAATTGATCGATCTGCTTTAAGGAAAGAATAAAATGACAGCGTGTATACCCTTACCAGCTTGCTGTAGTGATATTTACAATAACCACAGTACTGAACATTATCTGCTCCATTTCCTTCCTCTTCACACAGAAGTCCCGCAAACTGCGCGCTGGAAAAACAGGAAAGGCGACAGTAAGGATCTTTCAAACATTATGTAATTATCATGAATCATATCTTGCACATCAGAGGGACGGAGGCTTTTTCTTATTCTTGCACACAAATGGTTACAATCAGTGAATTTATTTCCAAAAAGGATCCTTTTCATCTTCTAAAACAACCAAGAACCTATTAGAACAAATGATCACACCTGTCAATACAAGGCATCATATTCATTAAACTCATATAAACTGCACATAGGGAAAAAGCAGCTATGTCTGCTAATAAGAATCTAATAAACATAGAAAATAAACCAAACTGGCCTAATACCAGCCCCGAAATAACAACGGGGGGATTTTGATTTGGCAACACCATACTGCAGGGAACTTACCAGGTTACGTGGAAAGCTTGCCGGCATCCATGCTTATTGCAGGTCATACAAGCACCGGTCGCAGCTTTGCTCTCTCGTCCTTGTTCATCACAAATATAGCAAGTCTTAAAATGAACAGGGGAGGAGGGGGAAAAAAGAAAGACTTGTCAGTAACTAAATCAAACTAACACACTGAAACACTTCACAGCCCTGCTCCTAGAAATAGCACCACAAATGGATCATAGATACAAATGGATATAATCTGGGCTGTCTAACATTTGCAGGGCCTCTAAATGTTTTGGTGATAAAAAAACAAAATAAAAAAAATTGGAGATTGACTAAAAAAAAAAAAAAAAAAAAAAAAAAATCCAGACTTGAAAATAATGTTTTAGACACAAATATGAAGACGAGGTGAAGGTCTGAACGTTAGATTCTTCTTTTCAGGTTCTGATACACAATTGAAGGCTCGCTATGCCCACTGACCAGTCGCTACGCCTCAATGCTGCTGGTAATACACGGTTTGTTTCCAGGAAGCAAATTACAATGCCTAGTGGGTGCCAACTTTGTGTCTAGACTAGTGGTTCTAAAATTGGGCTAAAGGGGATTTCTCTGTTATAGCCATTCCCCATTCCAAATGGTTTCTGCTTACAATAAGGGATCAGGAGGCCAACACAGAAAGACATTTTCCACAACTCTGGGTCCTGTATCTGTCCAGCTGTCAACACCTAAAGGAACCCAGCAATGAAGACCACTTTCACCACACAGGAAAGGTCAAATTCTACATGGCAGTCTCCGGGAGGAAACAGCACACAGCTGGAAAGTGGCTTCTGACCTGTGGATGGAATGGTCAAAGGAGAACACCAGACACTCCCAGGGGTCGACTAATTGCTTGCCAGGAAAGGGTAGATGCCCTCACTGCCCCAGCTTTCCCAAATACACCAGGCTTCATATTTTCTCTTAACTTCTTATTACGCTAGTAGTACCCAATCATCTACACAAATATATAATTTAAGGATTCCTCATATCAACTTAATGTTTAAGCAACAAATTCATCTTTACCAAGTATACTTGTACTGACAAAAGGAATTTTGTCCTATGCTATGAGCATCCTTTGAGGTCCTACTGTGACTACTGCCAGCTAGAGGCTTAACCCACTGGCCGAGTATACACAAGTAACACAAGGGGTTACGAAACACCATAGGTTATGTATAAAATTAAAACAAAAAGCAAACGTTGCAGTCAAACATTCAAACCTTATTGCAAAAACTAATTAAATGACCTGATGAGCAGGAACATTCTACTGGTCAGAAAGACATTTTGAAATTTCTCACCAGAATCATCTTTTAAACAAACACAATGAAAATGTGTCTAAAAAACAGTGTTTTCTAATGTTCTATTGGATTACGTTTTAAAAAGATTTTTTCTGATTCATAAAACCATTTTAATAAGGAAATAAAAATGTACTGTTTTCTTTCCTTTGGACTCTCGGAAATATTTTAGAAATTAAAAAAACCAACAACAAAATCAGAATATTTTTTGTTTTTCGTAAACTGTGTTATCTTGTTGTACAGAGAAGCAAAGATAACATTCTTATTTTTTTTCCCTCTAACTCCCCAGAATAGATCCACAGCGGCCCAGCAAATAAACAATAGCAAAAGAATGATAGGTAAAATCCATAATAAATGAGTAGCTACTACATAATTAAACTTTTTTTTTCAGTATACAACAGATGTTTATGTCTCCTACAATATTATAAGAGTAATTGATACATTGTATCCACGTTGCTTGCGATAGAATGTATATATTTTAAAAAGCGAGTTGTTTATACCATGCGCTAAAAATATATACGCATTTTTTAAAAAAAATTTAAAAAGTTAGTAAAGTGATTTGCGAATAAGTACATTCAATGCGGCAGAAACTCAAAGGTTAAGAACACTGTGTGCAACTTAGAATTCCGTGCACATGGTATGGAGAGTGTGGGGGAAGGTAGGAGGTGAAGAATGTCACGTGTACCTTCTAAGTGATAACAAGCTAGAGGGGGATGGGTTTTAAAAGCAATCAGAGAAGCAGCTGGAAGTACTAACTAAACCCTTCCAGCGAGACATGCTAAAGAAAAACTAGATCTCGAAAGAAAAAGAACGCTGAAAAGTCCATAATCTAGTATCAATACATTACATATTCTACAGCGTGGCGCATGGCTAAATATAGAGCAACATACAACAAGAGCAAAGCTTCTTGAGACAAGAAGACAATAGCGGTACAAATGGAACTGAAGTTATAAGGCAGACTCTGCAATTAGTTAAAAATAGAAATTAGAAGGGGGAGAAGAAAAACACTGATTTTTTTTTTTACTCCCCATAGGCTTGAATTGTTACGTTCACAGATAGACAGAGACAGAAGCATGGAAGGTATGTATGTAAGAGACAGTTTACCTGCACCCTGGGAGCAGCCCTGCCGGTTACTGCTCCAAACTTAGTGATGAAAGAGAGATATCCCTGGGAGTCGTTTAGAGGAAGGGACATGCAGGAAATGCATTTTAACACCCCGGCAAGAACATTTGGGGCAAGGCAGCAGCTAATTAGCATAATAAATAAGCCTACAGGATTCACGTAAACAAAAGGTAAATAAACAAACAAAAAATAAGCATTAAACACTTTATGTAGGGAACATTTAATAAGAAAGTTCGGGTAATGATTTGTAAATTCGCACTCTTCCCTGTTGGTAGCGCTCTATGAATAAAATATAAAACGTAAATCTGGCTTCAAAAGATCTATTGCCCAGATTATTAATACAAATTTACAGAAATGTATAATAAATAAATAAAAAATTCTGCAACAGAAATAAGAGGTTCCCTACATTCCAAAATAAACATTTTGCGTTTTTTATTTTTATTTTTGGCTCACTTCATTATACACAGAAAAGAATCCACGAGAGGGACACAAAGCGCACATCGGGTCATCTGGAATAATCTAGAACCACAGCCACCGAAATAATAAGGAATCCTAACTAAATGTAAATTCAAATACCCCAAAAACAAATGAATTTAAAAAAAAAAAACTTAACTTATATAGGGATATAAGTATTAGAACACTCTTATATTGAAAGTTTTCAACTAATTTGTTTTGGGATTAATTTGAATTTTTTCTTGAATAAGCCACATATTCCCTTTTTCAAGCTTTGCGTGCGCAAATGTTTTCCTTCCAGTTATAATCATCATAATAAATGGGACGCACCAACACATGAACTACTCCCCCTTAGACAAGACTTTCAACGCAAATCACATTAGTACACTATAATCGTGACTGATTTATGGGTTGTTTCTAATCCTTGATGCATTCTTTTGACTTTATTTAGGTGACGGGCGCTTTAAAGTGTTCTAGCGTTCATGTTAATGTTTCACATGGCTTTTATTGATTAACTCTCTTTAATTTCAGGAGACACCCGAACTACTTGGCGTTATCAGACATCTCTGATCAGAGCGGAATCAGGACACCCCCCCAGTAAACAAATACCTGGCTGTGTATATAAAGGAGCTGTGTGTGCAATCAGCTTCGGGATAAAAGACACAAACTGAAACACTATAAACATTTCCCTCTTTATGCCACCGACCACAAGCTCTCCTTATTATTTATGTTCGAAACAATTAGCAATTATCGCAGCTATAGTTCCTAATGGGGAAACAATGATATACTGTAGGCTTCTGATTATGGGAAAGTGCTTACAATAAATAAATCCTCCTAACCAGTCAACCGAATCGGGCGCAAGGAAGTAGTATTCATCCAGGCCAATGATTTGTAAGTTTGCTTGTTAGCCTGGTTCTGAGCCATGCAAAGAGGGCAAAAAGTGCCTGCATTCCCACGGGAAGAAGACACCTCCAATCTCCTATAGGAAACAGGTTTCACTGTCCAGAAAGGTTTTTAACCCCTCGGCTACCCCCGGGAGCACTGATCCTTGGCAATCTGATGTTCCATAGGGCTGTGACTTCATTGAAGGGCCGGTTTGCACACACCCTTCCCTTTTCAAGGCCTCAGGGTCTAGCCTTTTTTTTTTTTTTTTGAGACAAAATGACTTGTATGCCTAAAATCGGAGCTGTAGACTTTCCCACGTTTATTTTAAAGGGCAGTCCATGCTGGGATTGGCCAGATCTGAAATGGTTTGAAACTAAGCCTCTCTTTTCAGCGGGGAGGGACCTTGAAATGCAGATTACTTATCAAACAGATTTCCTCTGCCAGTGCCAAAATATCTCTGCCACCCCCTTCCAGCTCCTCGAACAAGGCCAACGAGCACCTTCCTCGCAGACAGGAGGCGAGCCGAGCCACACCGCCAGCACGTAAAGCAAAATAAACCGGAGCATTAACGCTATTCACTCATGTGTGCTCGGCACTGTACACGGGAATTGTCTGTATATAATTAGCTCTTTTGTTCTTAATCCTGTTTTAGCTGATTTAGCTGGGGTTTCTCTAACAATACTCCACATCTGCGTTTACACTCATAAAAAAAAACAGTAAATGAAAAAGATATTTATCCTTAGATTGTGGCATCTTAACAATTGATATCTCTTAACACATTGTGTATCATTGCATTTTACCTATAATGTAAGCTATATGGGGCCTCCTTTCCTAATATATTTAAACCTATTGCGCCCCAATTATTACATCACATAATATAATATTATAATTATTAGATAACTGCCCTTTACAGTATAATAAATAAATTAAAACACGCGTACAGCATATCAGCAAAGCTGTTTAACACGGGCTACAAGGGGAAAGGACCTCTCCGGGCAGTAAAAGGGCTCACAGAGGCAAAGGGTTAATAAAGCCCCTTTCTTCAGAGTTCCTTCCTTTTCGGCCCCCAGGTTTATTTGTTGGGAAGCAGATTCTGTGTGTCTGAAGCCTGTGCTTGTGATTTGGGCTGGTTTATTTGTCAATGACAATCCGTGCATATTCTTGCACACATCAAAGGGCAGTTAATGCTCTTCCATGTCTGCAGTCTGGATTCCCTCATTTCCTGTTTCTGTCTAGCGGACGGTCAGATTAGCAGCCGTAATAAGAACGGTCCAAGAAACGGTGGCTCCGACATATGGAATTTTAATAAAAAGGCTTTAAGACGAGATCCCACGGAAATTTTATGCGATATCCACGGAGAGGTAGTCTGCGTGTCATACGCACATACAATTATACGGCAATTTAAGATCAATAAGAAATCGAGTACGTTCTGCTCAGCTCTCTAATGTAACAAAGTATCGCGTGGACAGATCTGAACAGCTGTGTTCTCTACGACAATCACCCCAAAGCAGGCATCGTTAGGGATAGATTTTGGGGATACAATTCTCTATTCTAGCCAAGGTCGCTTGCTGAAACTCACTTATTCTTCACAGTCTCTGGAACGTTCTCTCCCACGGCAAGCATTCCTGGAGACGTTAGGTCCTATTCCCAGGGCTTGATAATATTTAATTCCACAGCAGAAACCTCACAAATTGGAATGATTAGTCCTGTGCTATCTCGGTTAACTCTTGCTTATTTGACTTCGCTTATGGAGCCATCCTCTAAACTTGTACATAAAGTTCAAAGATTACTAAAAAGATTTTAAACGAAAATCAACACACTTAGCCTTAAACATGATACTATGTTAACAAAAAAGTTTTATTATATGAAGCCATATGAAATTTGGCTCCAGGGCTTTTAAAATGTTTTTTTTTTTTTTTTTTTTTTTGTAGATCCACATAAATAATGAACAGTTTTATAGTAAACAGGAATGCAAACATACAAAGCATGTCATGAGTCAAAGGTATGTAACAGATCAGGTGTTTGATTTCAGTCTTTCATGAGAAAGAGGTAGGTTCAGAAATTTTTAAATAGCACACATAAAAGGCTTCACGGGAATCGGCCAAATGTCTTAAAACATTTTTGACTGGTATTCACTGCCAAAGAAAACACCAAGGGAAAATCTTTCTTTGAATGGAGATTCAAGATTTTTGTGCTTGCAATATGAATTCACAAATTTAAACACTGTTACTTATCTTTTTGTGATATTCATATTGATCTCTCAGGAAGCAACTCTTTAGGAAATAATAATAATAATAATAATTAATAAAATAATAATAAATGTATTTCCTATAGAGGTGTTCCTAATAATGATTATAAATTACCGTAATAATAAGTATATTTCTGCCTGGCCCCTTCTACAGATTTGCCAGTGCCGATATAACTGACGGAAGATATCCTTTTTGTATGCTAGGTATAAAAACCCATCTACAGAATATAAATCAATGAATTTATTTATCAAGAAACCAAAAGGGAACAAAAACACTGGAAGGGCACTGGTGGTGGTGAAGGCTTGGTTTTCCATTAATCTCCTCCTCAAAACAAATAACACTCAAATAAGACCAAGCTCATATTAAAGAAATGCCAAGTCCTTCTTGATCACCTACAAAGCCTTTTCTAAAACCTGTCAGCCTCAGATTCAATATAGATAGCCACAGGATTGATTTGTTTCTGATCTCTTTGAAATGACAAGTCCCAGCTGCTTGCCATTGGGCCGGTATGACTGTGACTGTTATGAGTTAAGACTGCAGTTCTTGCTTAAAATGAACAGAATAAGAATGTCAGATCCATTACAATTTTAGCATGGGGAATATTTAGCATCTTTTCTTCGCATGAAAGAATCTTCTGTAACATTTAACTCATTGACGGGGGGGGGGGAACACCCACCAACATGGAATTTTATGGCAAATAAGAACCATTCAATAGAATAATTGATGGAAAACGCAGGCAATAGAGGAGGGCTGGCTGGTAAATCCTCAAAAGGAGAGTCTACAGGGGAGTTGGGGTTTCTGCTCTTGGACTTTACATTATGAAGGGCCAACCTCAATAAGCTTCTGCTGCAGGAAGAGCTTGGCTGACCCTGTAAAATGTATGGCTAAATCAGTGAGATTTCCTTACACATTGAATTATGCATTACACAGGGCCAGTTCAGCGCTTCTTGCTGGAAAAACCTGCTATCGTTGGTCCTTCATAGGGAATGGTTAAGCAAGGGAGCTGAGACCACAACTCTTCCTATAAAGGACACCAAAATGAATAAAAGTGAAAAAAATATATATTTACAGGAGAAATACATTTTCATTTTCCTTTTAAGCCAGAGAGAAGTATATAATATTTATTAAACTATAATAAATAAATGATATATTTAAACAAGGCTGGCGTTTATATGCATGATTGTTTATCTCAACTATCTCTACTCAAGATTCATCAAATACCACAACTCTAACAAAACAGGGATTTTAGGTTTGCGTGTATTGTGCATATGTTTATATATCAAGACGTGTGCTCTTTTGTTCACTTACAGAGAAAAATATATAGGACGGGAAAAGCGATAGATCAAATTTAATAAACCTATAACATAGTGTTTACAACCCAAGAACACAACATTCGCAAATGAGAAAGCCAACCTATATAACTGCTGCCCTTTGGTGGTATCTAACTCTGGTAGCCATTGTGAGGAGGACTTCAGGACAGGGAAGTTATATGTACAGGGGGATGGTACCAGAAATAAAAACACAAATTTGGGTAAATTTAGGTAGTGCGTCAAAAACAGCAATTTGGATTAACAGAAACAAAAGGTAGGAATGAACCTTCCCAAGCGATCTTACGTCTACTGCTACAACGGCGGTCTTTCGGTAATTTTTATAACAGAAACGTCACACACTTCACTTTCTCAAAAGGTGAAGATCTTTACCTTATTGTATCGTTCGTGGGGCACAGACTGTAACACAATGGGCTCCATTGTAGAAACATTTGCAAACTGAACCTCTGGAATATATAGTGCACAAACCACGTGAGCCCAACCTAGAAAAGAAAACGGCTGGTTACCAAAAGCTGCAAGAAATTTCAGCTATCGTAATACACAAACTAGACACTTTGGGGGTGTTTTAAAAGTCATGTTTATCACACTAAGGATTACAAGCATTCAAAATAAAATGAAGATTAAAAAAATGACCCTACGCCCCAAAATGTCTACTACTTTCTACTAGTAGGAATGAATCATTTGATCAGGACGGGCCCCCCTCTTTGGGATGCTCAGATTGTAGGGGGCACTGCAATTGCATTCAGAAGGGAGTACCGGTTCCCTACAATCAGCCCTGCCTGTATGTGAAGCCTGCATATGATGTCACACCCTGGTGCTTACAGGTCATACGCAGCATACTTCCCAAGCTGCATCACGTATGATGGTTCTTTGGGGAGTTTCTTGAATTACTCACATGGCCATCTTCTCTCAATCTATAATCGAACAGCACAATGTTACTTATTGGTTTTATGATAATGTTTGGGCGACGGTTGCCATTTAAATCTGATCTCATAAAATATATAGTGCATAGAATATACAGTTTATTTGAGTTAATTTTACAATGTTTACACGTCAGATTCAGGACATGCACATTTTACCTCACTGGCCACACTTGGCAGGTTGTGGTGAGACATCGCTGTGGCTGGTCTATACGTCAGCGTTACCATACATTCAGTGATTAGGAGAAGGCAGTATATTGGCACTAAAGAAAACTCTAGTAAGCGTGGCATGAAATCCTTGAATAATTTTAGGAACGAGTGGACAGAAATAAAATTGTGCTTCAATGCTAAGTAGCCTTGCAAGAGCAGGATCCTCAGTATGTTGTAGCACGTGTTAATGTTTAATTTTAAATTGTCTTTGTTAAATATTCTTTCTGTCCCCTATTGTAACAGCGCTATAGAATCTGACGACGCAATATAAATAAATGCAATGTGACTGAGACTATAACAGGAGTTGACGGAACACTTTAAACTTGTTGACTTCATTATGTATCAGAAAAGGCCAAACTCAGCGAGCTTATAATGCACAAGGCTGATTGGGTCCTGTACAAAAAGTAGATCCCCCGTCACCTCGCCCATTGAACTCGCAATTCTACAGGGCCAATTCTGCATTTCCTGCATATTTCTTGCCAAGGGATAATATTCAGGAATACATTTTGTCCAATAACATCATGAGTAAGAGTCTTCGTGGTTTTACGAAGGACAGACACTGTCCGACTAACTTAACTGGACTCCACGAAGAGGTGAGAAAAAAAAAAAACAGACCAGGGTGTTTCAGTGTATGTGATTTATTTGGACACAGTGGAAATATATATGCAGTCCAAGTCTGGTCACCTGCTCTTTAAAAAATAAAAAGTGCAAAACATCTAGGTTATGAAGAAAGGTTAGAGACGTTAAATTTGTTTACATTAGAAAAACGGCGTCTAAGAGGGGATAGGATCTTATTATACACATACGGGGTTAATAGCAGCAGCTCTCTGATGACCTGATCATTAGGACTGTGCTAGGAACAAAAGCTCATCCATTCAGACTTGAAGAAAGGAATTTGCACTTAAAGCAGGGAAAAGGGTTTTTTACAGTAAGAACAATAAAGATGTGGAGTTCACAAACGCTGTGCATTCACCGGATGCCTTTAAATATGGGCTGATTTTTACTTATTTTTTAACAAAGAAGAATATACAGGACATGATTTTCTCCCCTTTCTGAGGCACAATTGGAAATCACTTCAATGTAGGGGGGTTGCCTTCTGGATCGATAGCAAGGTTGAACTTGATGGACTGGTTTCTGTTTCTAAAACTGTCTTGGGATGACCTGCACTGAAAATTTAGTGAGTTGAAACCATCCCTCTCCTGTAAACTGTAGTGAAAAAACCCCAAAGTTTTTTTAGTATCTCTTCATTTCTACATCTCAGACGAGACAAAACCTGGCTGACCACAATTTAACGTGCCCCTTTCATATTAACTGCTTCTTTTATTATATAACAGGAACAAGAATGGACTTCAGCCAGTACTGTCACTTTAAAAAAAAAACCTTCAATATGTTGCTTTTGAGGAAAATCAGATTTCAGTCATAATGTGTGCACTGTCTCTCCCAGAATAGGCTATTGAGGTGATGCCAGGAACAGCAGCAGATTTCTTACTACTTTCATAGCCAGCATCATTCTGCACAACTTGACTGGCGTCCAATTCCTATTTCCTGGAGGTAAACACAGACTTCAGGGGCAAATGCAATAAGTGAATATAATTTTCAGCATTTGGTTAAAACATACCCGTTATTGTCAAGGGCAGCGGTTGTCAAAATTATTTGCACGGGGGGAAGGGGGATTCCTGGTCATGCAATGGTTAAAAACAAAACATTCCCTTAAATCCTATGTAAAATTGAAAAACACATCTATCACTTTCCTCAAACCCTATAAAAAAAAATACACGTGTAATTAAAAGCCCATTTTATATACATAACATGGGGAAACGGGCTGCATGGTTATTCTTCCCTGTTAT